>CM076574.1:862788520-862932873 GCA_034641835.2 Pinus albicaulis
AACGATATATGATGATGAATGCAATATGTTATTATAACTCTGTTTAATTTCTTAAATAGAGTTATCTTTATTTATTCTTGCATATTTCAATTAAAATTTATAATACATTTTCATGGTTATTGGTTAGTGAAACAATTAAAACAATTCAAAGTTGTACTCATTTGATGCCTGGGTTAGTTTTAGGATTATCTTGTCGGTTTTAAGTTACTTTAAATAGTTTTATTTCAGTCATTTAGTCCCATTTTCCCTTCATTCAATCATTCCATTACCAACCCATTTAAATTACTAGGAAAATGGTCCTATAAATCCAGTCGGAGCCACCACACCAAACGGAAAAGGAGTTGTCCTAAGGTCCCGACCGGGTGGTTATCCCCCAATGTTTAAAGCAGTGATTTTTGAGGCTTCAACACTACCTTGTATTTTGTAATTACTGGATATGATTATTACTAGATGTATTTTCATAATAGACAACCATTGTTCTATACTATGCAATCTATACGTTTCCCTCTATTCGACACCATTGGTATCTCATACTGGAATCTGTGATAGCAAGTGAACATTCATGGTTGATGGAATAGTAGTAAGTCCATGGTATTCATGATATTATACAGATACCCAATTCCAAGTAGCAGGAGGAGATTCATGGTTGAACGCATGTGATTAGAATGAATCGATAGGACTACCTAATTTCATGGGGTTAGTTCATCACACTTATCTAAGAGCTTACGTGAATCAGAGAACCAATATCCTTTGAGCAATGATAACACCAGTATTACAGCAAAATATCATTACCTAATAAGAGCTCATACCATTGTATTACTCATATTCATAGAGCTATCAAAGCTCATAGTTTGTATAAAGCACTCATACGCATGAATCATCATGTAGTACTAATACCCTTATCTGGAATCACATATCAATCCTAATAAAAGAAGTATAGCATTCGTAGTTAAGCTAACCAAGCTATACTAGTAATAAATCTATCCTTATATGTTATGTAGATCGTATGATCAGACTGCAATCATTGTGGAATCTCTATACAGGGGAACATTGATGTAAGCTTCAAGTGCAATGGGTTTACTACTATCCATAACCAATCATCATCTTGTATTATGTTACTACCAATGTTCACATTACCTCTACTATTCGACCGTGTTAGTAAAGTTAGTTAGATGAAACGATTCACATTGTTTCCATAATGAAGATAAGCTACTTTGTGATTCACATGATTACATAGGGTCGATATCAGTTATAAGCTTCATTTTTATGGTCTAATGATGATGCTTACTAAGCAGTTGTGCTTACAGCTTCTCTAATACTAGTTATGAGCTAGATGATCACAGTTAATATCTAAGATATAAGTAATGGGAATACTACATCATAAACACTGATAATCACTTGTACTATTAACTATGACAGCTAATCCATGGTAATTGATCACATTCCCTATGTGTAATGATTACTCTAATTATGTTATGATATTTCTATAATATAGAGATGTTGTACTACTAGGTTATGGAGTTCATAGATATGGTGATTACTTTTCTATACATGTGGGTGAAATGTATATGACAACTTAAGTAAGCTCAATCCATGTCCAATAATTATGGGAACTACGTAGGTCCTTGTGCTTCACCAGTATAAGTGAATCCAGATGAAATGAACCGTTGGTACAAGATTCCAAACCCTTCAATCCCTCGGACGTCTATTATTGCTGCAGCAGGAAGCGTTTTATGTTTGGGGAATCTCGTTGCAGAGTGTAAGATATTATCAATCTGCAATCCAATTAAGAAGACGGTGAAGCAATTACCTCCAACTTTCAGAATTCAACTGATACACAAAGAAACCATGTGTCTAAACAAGGATGCCCACTCATGTAAAATTGTAGTAGCAGGAGAAGAGAATAACATTATTTCTTCTCCCATAAACTCCAGAGTATATACCCTTTATACTAAAATTTATGATTCCAGTACTGGTCACTGGAGAATGGCAGACAACCCCCTACCCAATGAAAAATTTGTGTCAGATCCAGGAGTGTGGTGTAAAGGCTTGTTCTACTATATCACAGAGCTTCCATATGGAGTTGTTAGATTTGATGTCGAGAGTATCATTTGGTCTGAACTTGATGCGGCCATGCCATGCTCTATTTCTACTCTAGTCCTTGCAGAGAGAAATGGTCGCCTAATCATGGTTGGGAGAGTGGTTAACAATTCTGTTTGAGAAAAATATTCATGTATCCTAGGATACCTACACACAATTCCATTTGACAAAAATATTAATGTATGCAAGGTTGCCAACAATTTAATACATATGAGATCTAGAAAAATTTGGATGTTTTCTTTCTTTTCACATAATCAAGGTGAACACATTTCTAACTATCAAATTGGTGCCTTTTTCAAAGGTTTTGCTGGGTCTACTTAGTGTGTGAAATGTATCCTTTCTTGGGTATCCAAATAGGCTAAATATTTTCAAGCTCTTACTAAATTGTAATGGACATAGAAAGGCTTATTTAATTACCTTCATTATGTATTTAATCTAGCTTTCCAGAATCCAATTATGACTTTTCTTTTTTCTGTCAATCTTGTAGGTTATCTTTCCATCCACTCAAGCTCTGGAGAAGTTTGTACCACACATATAGTAGGTAACCTTTTGTCTTGGATGTTCTATGTTGTCAAATTTTGTGCACTTGAGCCTTCATTTTTTGAGATCATCTATTTTCTACTTGATCTAAAACACAAGGAATATCACTTCACATATATCATGTCGTTGTTAAGAGTACAATAATGGTGCCACAATAAGGGTCGCAGTGGTCATAAACACCTTTTATGCCAAATATTTTTGTTGCTACTGATGTTAACAAGAGATTGCCATCAAAATACTATTATGTGACTTATAATATGCTAGCTCTCGATTTGCCCAAAATTTGTGTAGCACATAATAGCTCTCAAATTAGAGCTTTCTATTTCAGATGCTAATGATGGGAACTGCCAATACCAACAGTATCATCAAACCGGAGGTTGCTAGTCACAACAAATATCCACTATTATGGTCAATAAAACATCTTAATTTCAACAGTAGAGATAAGACGCCCTACATAGTCTTGATTCTTTTATTTCAAGCAAGGGATCACACGCTTGCTAGATGAAATCACATGTTGATATTTTTTCATAGGGCCACAAACATAACATCTCAGATATTTCACAGAGCCGCAACCATTATTTCAATAGATTAGATACCACCTATAGATAAAAATAAAACCAGTGCTAAGAAGAAATAATAAAATCAAAACACCCATAGAATAACCAGCTTCGTTCATCCAATTCAAATACAAAAGGGTGTAGGAAAGGAAAAATAGAGAAACTCCCCTTTGACATTTACATGTCCTCCAATTCATATTCACGGAGGATGTTGTCATACATAGGACCAACATTATGTTGTGATTAGGGATAATTTTAAGGATGGAAAATTATCTTGAAGTTTAAAAAATTGGCGAATCTCACTAGTCTGTAATATGAAAACTATAAAATATTTATTATTTATTTGTACAATTATTCAAATTTATAATGATATTATATATATTACCTATATAATTTTGGTGATTTTTAACGTAAAATAATTTTATATTGTAAAATTTGGGCAAATAATTTTTATAAAAAAATGGAAATTGACGAATCTTTTTTTGGAAAACCCATTGAAAATTAGCCCACCTGCGAAGATTAGCCCCTAAAATTTTCCATGGTCAACTTTTGATGGGTATACATAAACCCCATCACTTATTTATTCAACTCTGTGTGATCACCTACTTCAGTTTTTTATCCTCATACCAACTTAGACTGGAGTCTGATTGTTTCTATTCGAGATATTCATTCCATCACTTCTTTATCACTCAGGAAGTTCAATATTTTTCTCTCTATTTAGTTCATCATAAACCCTGTCTCCCTTCTGGGAGATATGGCTGACATTACATTGATTGGGGTCTTCCTACTCACTGTCTCTTGTATCTATGACAATTTTATAGCACTCCCTTGTAAAATGAATGGATCAAGATCATACTCCCTCAGATCACAACTAGGAAATATTTGAATGTTGTAATGGAACGATGACATATGATGCCTTAGATGGAAATAATTGCAGTGAAAATATATGTTATGAAGTGATATATTGTCTTATTATAATGATGATATATGCTTGATCATACATTCTTGTATTGTCATGAGAATATAGTCTCGTAGCATTATGTGAGGTCAATATAAATATAAATACAACTTGTCCAAACCCATGCATACAGAGATTCATACATCAAAGCATATTAATTATTAATATCGAGTAGATTAAAAATGAGTCTTTGGCTGAGGTATTAGACCTTAAAAATTGAATATGAACACTTTTATGTTCTTATTACAAGGCTTATGTGATTAGGTTGTATAATTGTGTAATCATAACTTTCATAATGGAGGTTGAACATAATTTCTTGAAGGATCGAATAAAGAGGCCTTAAGCCTTGAAAAATCCAAGATCTTGGAAAGAGACAGCGTGATATACTCCAGAAATGAGTCTGGCCATACCTAATCAGTAATGAATTCATGCAATGTGGGAAGTCAACATTCATTTGATATTTATGATTGTGATGCATAGATAATCATGAGGCCATATGGAAAAGGAAAAATAATGTGCCAATGTCATGCGAAGGTAACACTAGCACATTTGGCCCAATTTCCATATGGAGTTGTTAGATTTGATGCCCAGAGTGGCATTTGGTCTGAACTTGATACAACCATGCCATGCTCTGTTTCTACTCCGGTCCTTGTAGAGAGCATTGGTCGCCTAATCATGGTTGGGAGAGTGGTTAACAACCTTAATAAAGATATTGAAAAAATAAATATTTGGGAATTGCAATCTGTGGGCCGTGATATTAAAGCTTGGATTGAGCTTCAACAGATGTCTCCAAGTATCTATTCAGATTTCATGGCTCCTCTTAAATTTTATTCTCCATTTGTATGTTATACAATAGGGGATTGGCGCCTGTGCATTGATACGCATTTAAGCACGTGTGAAATTGCTTTCAATTTATACAACAAAACATGGAAAACCCTTTCGAGTGATCCTCTTTTTCTAGGAAACAGGAACTTTTGTTTGTTAGGTTTGTGTTATAATATTGCATTATCAGGCTGGAATATAGACTTATGCAAAATATGAAAAATAATATTAGCTCTAACTCTTACATGTTACAATCAACCAATTTGGCATATCCACATCATTCCCCCAACCAGTTTCCTAGGTTCTATATTAAGATGAAAGCATACCTGTAACAAACAGAAAATAAGTTCACATTACCATTTTGTCTACTGATGGAGGAAGGGACTACAGTATTTTAGGAAGCTTTCTGGACTTTCTTACACGTTTCGCGGGCGGTTCTTTGTAGCAGGAGGCATATAACTGGTAGGGTTTGAGTCGGTTATGGAGGTGGAAAGTAGCTGTAGTGATTACATGTAGGGGTAGTTGTAGTGATTAATTTAAAATTTTGAAAGGCTCGCGATTAATCTGAAACCTTTGAACCATAGGTTAATGAATATGTCACCATGTAATTCATTTGAAATGCCTATGTTGATATTAAAACCATAGTTTATGGTAATTCTCCACCATATAAATAGGTATTAAAACCTTTCAAATGCCAACGTATAAAAACTTTGGAACTTAGGTTTGATTTAAACATTGTACTTTGGTTTACAATCCCTTTTTCCTTTATATTTAATTATTTTTAGGTTTACAACCCCTTTTTCTTTATATTTAGAAAAGGCTAGTGTTGCAAATTTGTGATTTTAAGGATAAAGTGAATGATTCCTTTATGAGGATGTTATTTCAGCTTCAGTCCATTGGTTTTCCATTTTTTGGTAACAAGTTATCCTCTCGCTCATGATTGAAATGCAAACTATTTGTGTGGCCAAGTTTCAAGCAGGCCTTGGTGAACATGCCATGGACTCCACTTGGAGGGATTCATATCACGCGTGGCTACACATCAAGTTACATAGAGCCTCCGTATTTCACATTAAACTCATGATGGAGGGAGATAGTTTATGTGCGATTACAAAGGATTTATGACATATCAATTGTTTAATTGATGTAGGTCAGGGGGAGAGATCATACAAAATATTGGATATGGTTTTGAATTCCTCTGATAGACTATAGAGGTTCATTACATTCATGATGGAGGGAGACGAGTTATATGTGATTACAAAGGATTTATGAAATATCAATTGTTTAATCGATGTAGGTCAGGGGGAGATATCATACACAGGATTGGATATGGTTTTTAATTCCTCTGATAGACGATTGAGGTTCACTTATGACCTCACCATTACGCACACTCTTGGGATGGCATGCAAAATCATGGGAGAAGCATGACACTCGGTGTTTGGCACGTCCTTGGCTCACATCTAATAAATGTTTCATTTCGTATCTTGAGTTATATATTAGTTATTTTCATGATTCAGTGTGGCGAACTTCATTGGTGAGTTTAAGGCGAAGGGCTCTAAGTCTTCCAGCTCTATCGCATGTACTGATGTACGGGCCTGAGCTCTGCCATTAGCATGCTTGATTTTTTCCCTCGATTTCTTATCGCTTTTCAACGTTCCTCCCTATATTCCTTCATGATATCCCCTCCATAATTCCCTTTACGTTCTCTCTACTTTTTCCCTGGTTCATTGGAATGATACCCCTATAATCTGTCTTTATGTTGAGTTGGATCATTGGTTCATCAGCAAGAATTTTTTCATCACTATGTGTTGTTTGGTATCATAATTTTATTGCAGTGGTGCGCTTCCTATGGTAGTGGAATTGTGAAATCCTTCATTGAATATGGTAAAACACCCAGTAAAGGGAAAGGTAAAGCACATGAATCTGTTCATTATGTTGTGGCACATTACAACATGTCTGCGTATGTGTATACATGAACATATTTGACCCCTTCTGAAATCAACTATGAGTGTATACCCTTTAGATGTTGAATATGTCACGAGTACAAACATTTATATCACCACTGACGTTTGTTGGTAAATCAGATGAAGTGCCCTGAATCGGTGTCAAATCAAGAAAATAATGGGTTTACAGCTGTTGAGCATAGTCATTGTAACCCTAAACATGGCTCCTCACATAAACTAATTAGGGATTGGGGGCTTAGGGGTTAAGGGGTTAGGGATTGGGAGCTTAGGGGTTAGGGGATTTAAGCACATTTAGGGGTTACAGAAATAATGAGTTAGTGGTTAAGGGATTTTGGTTGGGGGGATAATGATTTAGTGGTTAAACGGTTTGGGATTTGGGCGTTAGGGGTTAGGGGATTTAAGTGCATTTAGGGGCTAGGGGAATAATGAGTTAGTGGTTAATGGATTAGGGATTGGGGGCTTAGGGGTTAGGGGATTTAGGAAAAGTTAGGGGTTAGGGGAATAATGATTTAGTGGTTACGGGATTAGGGATTAGGGGGTTAGGGGTTAGGGGATTTAGCAGTTAAGGATTTGAGGGGTTAGGGGTGAGGGGTTAATGGGTTATGGGTTAAGCATGAATGGTTTAGGTTTTTATGGGTTAAGGGGTTAGGGGTTTAGGTGTTAGTGGTTTAGGGGTTTAAGGGTACAACAATGATAATGATTATAGGGTACAAAAACACTATAAGGTTTATAGGTTGATTGATATTGACACATATAGTGTAAGCTTCAATAGTGAAGTTTTTTTTTATGAGGATCAGGTTGGACCTTTCCAAAATTCTCCTAAGTTTTGAATTACTTAGAAGCTGGAAGGGGTTGAGGATTCAAGTGTCAAGCTTCAGGTAGCTGCACTTGAAGAGGGGTGGAATATTTTGAGCATGATGACTTCCGAACATTCTGTAGAAGATCCACAGAGTTTGTAGAGCTTGTCAGGCAGGGAAGCTAGATTGAGTACCATATTTTTATGAAGGGCAAGCTTGGAGAGCGTAGAGGGTGCTTCAGTTGGTGCTTTCAGACAATATATGTGGATCAATGAACATGATATCAACCACTGTTGCTAGGTACTTCCTTCTGTTTGTTGATTATTTCAGTAGAAAAATGTTGGTATATTTTCTATAATTAAAATATCATGTGTTTAATGAATTTCAGAAGTTCAAACATTAATAGAGAAATAGTTAGGTTGTCATATTGCCTCTCTTAGATATGATACTGGTGGGGTATTATACTTAAAATATTTCAATAAATTTTGTGCTAAACATGGGATCCAAAGAAAATATAATACACCTTACACTCCATAACAAAATGTATTGGTTGAGAGGCAAAAATTTACTATCACCAATATGGCTAGGTGTAAGTTGCAGAGGAAGTCTATTCCAAATAGGTTTTGAGCTGAGGAAATGTTCACAATATTATACCTATTCCAATTCCAACAACAACACATGATTCCAACCCTCACATGACCCAACCCAACCCACCTTGACCAGCCTAAACTGCACGTTTCCCTGGGTGCCCTCACATGACCAGAACTGACATGACCTGACCCCCCCGAACGAAGGTCAGTGCACTAGGGAGAAAATGGAAAACAGATCAAAAAAATGTGCAAAAGAAACACGAGTAGTCACAACTTAGCATTTCTGATATGGCCACCATCACACGACCCGACTTGACCTGACCGGCCCGAATGTGTTTCCCTGAGAACCCTCACACGACCCGACCCAAGTTGACCCAACCAACCCAAACATGTTTCCTTGAGCACCCTCACACGAATCGACACAACCCGACCCGACCAGACACATTCCTTGGGTAGCCTACCATGACCTGACTTTACCTGACCCACCTAAATGCATTTCCTTGGGCGCCCTCACAATACGGCACGACCCAACCCGACCCGACCCGAACGCGTTTCCTTGGGCTCCATCACACCACTCGACATGATTCGACCTACCCGAACGTCGAAGGCACGAGGGATAAAATGACAAACGGGTCGCACGAACGTGCACAAGGCACACAGGCAGTCACAACTTAGCATTTTTTATACAACCTCCCTTAGACGATCCAACTCGAACATGTTTCTTGTGGTGCCCTCACATGGCACGACCCGACCTGCTCGAACGAAGGGTACACAAGGGACCTGAAAATAGAAAAAGGATCGCACAAACATGCACAAGAAACATAGGCGGTCACAACTTAGCATGTTTTATATGACCACCATCACACTACCCAACCCAAGCCGACCCGACCCACCCGAACGTGTTTCCTTGGGCATGCTCACATGACATGTCCTAACCAGACAGGACCCGACCTGACTCACCTGAACGTGTTTCCTTGGGTGCCCTCACAATATGGCACAACCTGACCTGAACTGACCCGAACGTGTTTCTTGGGGTGGCATCACATGACTTGACCCAACTAGCCACATGAATGCATTTCCCTGGGCGCCTTAGTCATGACACAGCCCGACACGACCCAACTCGATCAGACATGTTCCTTCGGCACCCCCACATGACCCGACCTAACCTAAACCACTCGAACAGGTTTCCTTGGGTGCCCTCATAGTACAACACGACTCGACTCGACCCGACCCAAACACATTTCCTTGGGCACCATCACATGACCCAACCCAACCCGACCCACCTGAACGAGGTCGAAGGCACGAGGGAGAAAACGAAAAATGGGTCGCATGAACATGCACAAGGTACACGGGCGGTCATAACTTAGCATTTTTGATATGATCACTTCCCTCACACGATTTGACTTGAACGAGTTTCCTGTGGTGCCCTCACATGGTACGACCCAACCCACCTAAATAAATGGCGCACGAGGGAGCAAACAGAAAAGGGATCGCACAAATGTGCACAAGCAACATGGGTTTTCACCACTCAACATTTTTGATACGACTGGACCCAACTTGAATAGACCTGCCCAAATGCGTTTCCAGCTTGGGCGGCCTCAGTACACGGCATGACTTGACCCGATCACCCGACCTGACCCAACCTGCCTGAACATGTTTCCTTGGGCACCGTTACAATACGGCAAAAACTGACCTGACCTAACCCAAACACGTTTCCATGGGCGCCATCATGACATGACTCAAACCAATACATACGAATGTGTTTCCTTGGCTGGCCTCATACGACATGACAACCCGACCAGACCCAACCCGACACACCCGAGTGTGTTTCTCTGGGCGCCGTCACACAACCTGACCCGACCCGACCCGACACACCCGAGTGCGTTTCTCTGGGCGCCCTCACAATACCTAACCCGAACTTAACCAACACACCCGAACATGTTTCTCTGGGTTCCCTCACATGACCCAACCTGACCTGACTTGCCTGAATGCGTTTCCCTGGGTGCCCTCACATGACCTGACCCAACCAGACAGGACGCAAATGAACGCGTTTCCGTGGGAGCCCTCACATGACGACCCGACATGACCCGACCTGAATGCGTTTCCTTGGGTGCCATCACACGACCCATCCCGACCTGCCTGAACGTCGACGAAGGAACGAGGGAGAAAACGACAAACGGGTCTCACGAACGTTCACAAGGCACATGAGTGGTCACAACTTAGCATTTATTACATGACCTCCCTCACATGATCCGACTCAGACACATTTGCTGTGGTGCCTTCACACGACATGAGTCGACCCACCCGAACGAAGGCCTGTGAACTAGGGAGAAAATAGAAAGCATATCGAAAAAATGTACAAAAGAAACACGAGCAGTCACAACTTAGCATTTTTTATACGGCCACCATAACATGACACAACCTAACCTGACTCGCTGGAATTCGTTTCCCTGAGCTCCCTCACACGACTTGACCCGACCTAACTCGACCAACCCGAACGCATTTCCTTGGGCGCCCTCACATGACGGAACATGACCTGACCCCATCAGACACATTCCTTGGGTAGCCTACCATGAATGGACTTGACCCGACCCACCCAAACGTGTTTGCTTGGGCGCCCTCACAATACGACATGACCCGACCCAACCCGACCCGAACGCGTTTCCCTGGGCTCCATCACATGACCTGACCTGAACGTGTTTCCCTGGGCTCCATCACATGACCCGACCTGACCTGACCTGCCTGAACGTTGAAGGTACGAGGGAGAAAATGAAAAATGGGTCGCAAAAATGTGCACAAGGCGCACATGCATTCACAACTTAGCATTTTTGATATAACCTCCCTTAGACAATCCAACTCAAACATGTTTCTTGTGGCACCCTCACATGGCACGACCCATCGACCTGCCCAAATGAAGGGCACATGAGGGAGTAGAAAATGGAAAAAGGATCATACAAACGTCCACAATAAACATAGGCAGTCACAGCTTAGCATTTTTTATACGACCACCCTCACACGACCCAACCTAACCCGACCCCCCCCCCCTGAACATGTTTCCTTGGGTTCCCTCACAATATGGCATTACCTGACCTGACCCGACCCGAATATGTTTCCTTGGGTGGCATCACACGACTCGACCCGACCGGCCACCTGAATGCATTTCCATAGGTGCCCTAGTCATGACACAGCCTGACATGACCTGAACCGGTCGAACATGTTCCTTGGGCACCCTCACATGACCCGACCTAACCCAACCCGATCGAACATGTTTCCTTAGGTGCCCTCACCGTACAACATGACCCAACCCGACCCGACCCGAACACATTTCCTTGGGCACCATCACACGACCCAACCCAACCCGACCCGCCTGAACGACGTTGAAGGCATGAGGGAGAAAATGACAAATGGGTTTCATGAATGTGCACAAGGTACATGGGTAGTCACAACTTAGCATTTTTGATACGATCACCTCCCTCACACTATTTGACCCGAACGAGTTTCCTGTGGTGCCCTCACATGGCATGACCCGACCCGCCTGAACAAAGGGTGCACGAGGGAGGAAACGGAAAAGGGATCGCACAAACGTGCACAAGCAACATGGGTGGTCACAACTGAACATTTTTTATACAACCCGACCCGACCTGACCAGGCCCACCCGAATGCGTTTCCAGCTTGGGAGGCCTCAGTACACGGCATGCCCTGACCCGATCACCCGACTCGACCTGACCTGCATGAACATGTTTCCTTGGGTGCCCTTACAATATGGCACGAACCGACCTAACCTAACTTGAACACGTTTCCTTGGGCGCCATCATGACATGACTCGACCCGACCCATACGAATGTCTTTCCTTGGCCGGCCTCACACGAAATGACAACCCGACCAAACCCAACCTGACCCGCCTGAACGCGTTTCTTTGATCGCCATCACAAGACTTGACCCGACCCGTACGAACGTGTTTCCTTGGGCGGCCTAAGTACACAACACGACCCAACAACACCCAACTCGACTCGCCCGAACACGTTTCCTTGGGCGCCCTCATACGACCCGAAACATTGTTCCTAAACCATAAACCCGATCACATGACCTGACACATTATTCCTACACCATAAAATATAACTCCCAAACATTGTTCCTAAACCCTAAACCCTAAGATTTTTCCTAAACAGTAACACTTGCAAATGTCGCAATACCAACGCTTGAGCCAACTGTCGCACTACCGACACTTGTCCTAACTATCGCAATACCGAAAGTTCTCTTTGTAACATCGTACTACTGACGCCCTACTCCAAACTGTCGCAATACCAATGTTTTACTCTAACTTCGCAATACCAACACTTATTACTAAGTGTTGCAAGACCAACACTTTTCTCCAAACCGTCGCAATACCAATGCTTTTCTCCGAACATCACAATATCGACACTTATCTCTAAGTGTCGCAATACCGACACTTTTATTTAATCATCGGTATAGCGACAGTTGTGGGTGGGATTTGAAAATTTGATAAAAATTTCGGAATTTTCTGACATTTGGTCAAAAGTGTCGGAACTAAAGTGTCAGAATTTTGACCAAATGTACTAGTGTGGTAGTGCTATTATTGGGGATAAACTGATCTTCTTTTTCAAAGCATCAATTTTTTTTTCTTTTCTGATTTCATCCCCACTATAAGTCCTTCTTAACACTAGTTAATGCATGTAATGAAGCTGCAATAGAATAAAAATTAGCAATGAACTTCCTCCAATATTGTGTTGCTCCTAGAAAACCTATTATCTCCATGACTAAATTAGGTGTAGGCCAATTCAGAGTGACTATCTTCAGCTCACCTCCTCCAACAATATGTCCCAAATACACTAAATAATTTTTACCAAATTCACATTTTGGCATCTTCAAAAACAACTATTCTTTTCTCCAGACATTAATCACCTTCCTCACATGCATGACATGTTCTTCTCATGACTTGCTAAATATCAAAATATCATCTATGTAGAAAATTACTAACTCATCAAGAAATGGTCTCAATACATCATTCATAACTCTCGTGAAAGTAGCTAGAATGTTGCAAAGACCAAAATGCATAACAAGCCACTCAAATAATCCTTGTTTAGTTTTAAATTTGGTCTTCGATATGTCCTCTTCAACTATCATAACTTGATGAAAAGCACTTCTTACGTCTAACTTAGTGAAATACTTTTCATACCCCAATTGATCAAGGAAATCATCAATCCTTGGGAGTGGATAATGATTCTTTATCATGATTTTGTTGAGTGCATGGAAATCCACAAACATGCACCATGTTCCATCCTTATTAGGCACCAATACAATCAGTGAACCACATGGCGAGGTATATGGATGAATGATACCTTTATTCAACAATTCTTGTAGTTTCTTCTTGATTTCTTCACTTTCCATTATCGACATGTGATACATGGCAATGTTATGGAGTGGAACATCCTATTGCAACGATATCTCATGTTGGATTCCCCTCTTTGGAGGTAACCCACTTGGTTCCTGAAACATCTCGCCATGCTAAATTAGCACATCAAACAAATAATATTTTAATTTATCATCACAACCTTCAAAAGATTGAAAATCCTTATCATTATTTTGTTTGATCATAATAAGCACATTTTTTTTTTCTTGAGTTTACTAGTCTCTTAATTTGCACAACATTAAATAAAGAGAGGTTTAGATTTTTGCGATGAGCTCTCACAATATATTCCACTCCACCTTTGAACAAGTGGTACTTGTTCTCATGGCGATAGAAGACTGATTTCCTATCATAGAGATATGCAATACCCAAAATAATTCCTGATATGTCAAGTGGTACAACATCTAACTCAACTTCATCAATGAAGTTTGTGGTAATTGCAAACCAGAAAATACATTTTCTTGTAACTTGTAAATTTTTATCCTTAGTTATCCAACCCTAAGGATATGGCTTATGATGAGGTAATTTTTAAAGGTGAAGCTTCTTGACTAAGTATTTAGATATTAAGTTCGCCTGAGACCCACTATCAAATAGTGTGTCAATTTTTGTATGTTTTGAGATCATTCTTACATGAAACAAATCTATTCTTGTTTCTTCACTTGGAGTGTTACTCTAAAAATTTGATGAACAAGTACTTGCTATGGCTTATTTTCCTTTTGTGACCATGGCTGAAATTTTAATCTCATCTCCTGAGTCAGATCCAAGAACCTGTTGTGTGGTAGCGGTTGTATTTTGTTTCCCCTTGTTGTTGAATTTATTAGGCCTCAATTCCGGATGAAGCTTCCAACAGTGAGATTCATCATGACCCTCTTCGGAACAATGAGTATATGTGGTTTTCTCCCCTTATTTCTTAATGGATTCATTCTTCTTTTTTTACCCTCGAAACCCTTTCCTTTTTCACCACCCTTGAATGGTTTCTTGTTACTGTATTCTTGTAGATTTTTCCCTCTTGCCTCAAGGTACGTAGCTTGCACACATACATCAT
The DNA here is from genome assembly GCA_034641835.2 of Pinus albicaulis. Taxonomy (NCBI): domain Eukaryota; kingdom Viridiplantae; phylum Streptophyta; class Pinopsida; order Pinales; family Pinaceae; genus Pinus; species Pinus albicaulis. Next base: position 862,803,319 of record CM076574.1, read on the forward strand.
GGAGATGGCCTCCTCTTCCTGGAGAACCCTACCATCTTGAAGGCCTTGAAATTTCTTTGTTCATCCTTAAATTACTCTCCTCATAGAGGACTTTAACAATATTAGTCATATCAAAGAATGCATTTTTCAATGCTCTCTCATCTTGTATCATGGTAGGTTCTCCTTCATGATACATTCTCACTGAAGACTCAACTTCAGCTTGAGGATGTGCTGGTGTTGAAGAATTTGGAAACCTTTCCCTTCTTCCTCTTGACCCAACTGCAGGGCTCTCAACCAACTTCCCTTATCCTCTTTTGAGTTTTAACCTTGTAAGCGTGACACCAACTTGCAAAAAATTAGATCCCTTCTTGCAACAAAAAACCTAAATACCAAGAGCCCTGATACCAAAAATGATTTGAATGAAGTATGTTAGTTTTTTTGTGCTAATTAATATTTCAGATTCTGAATACAATGTCTTATATCTGGTTAAGGGTTCAAGTTCTCTTGCAAATTTTCAAGTCTCATGAGTGTTTTTCATGTTAATTTTGTGAACAATTTAACAAAAAATAAATGTTAAAAAATAGCAAATAAAAGTACAGTACATCACGATACAACACAATGACTCCGGTATTTGATGAAGGATTTCACCCCTCTTGGGCTACATCTCGTTGGTCCAAATTCCATGGCTTGGGGCTCTGTTTATCCTTTTTGTCTATTTAGCTAAGAAAACATAACTTATTTCTAGGAGCATACAGAGTCAATTTTACATGAAACAAACTGTTTCAAATTCAAAATGACAAGCACTATGTAGTCGTTCAAGTTTCAAGCCATTCTGGGAACTTTGAAATTTGAGCATGAAACTAAGCTGATGATCACTTGTGTATTTTCCTAGTTCGTATAAATGGAATTTGTTTGTGTTATCTATGTTTGAGTCTCATCCGGATGCATTTCCCTCTATTACTGTATTGGTCCCACACTTAGCCATTTTTGAGCTTTGGTTTTCCCTACTACCGAGTGCAAGTTATAAAAGCTTCAATCCTTCCCTAACTAATGAGCACTAGAATTTTGAACTAAGTCTTTCTTAATGTCATATCCTATGGTTTCAAATTCAACACCTTTAAGGAAATTTGACCTAGCCTTCTCCTATTTTCCTTAGTTAAATGAAAATTTTCCTCTTCTAGTGAGACCTCCTAGACATAGAGTGCATATCTAGTAAATAGTGATAATTTGTTGGAGAAAATTGCAACAAACAAAAGGGTGTCCCTTTTAGAGCACACTTCGGTAAAACAAGGACCTTCTAAGTGAGATTTGGGAAAACAAGGACCTTGTTAACATACTTCGATAAAAGAAGGTGGACTTTAGGAAAATAAGGACCCTATGTCCCTTCAATAGCACACTTTTTAAGAACAAAGACCCTCTCTCCTTTCAAAATAACACTTCAGAAAAACAAACATCCGTTGTCTCTTGAAAAGTACATTCCAAATGAATAGTCAACCATTATTGGGCCAAAATGCACTAGCATAATGGGAAACTGCATTAGGGATGAAGAGTGAGCCCTTGTTAAGAAAAAATACACTATCTCTTAACCTTTCTCTTCCTTCTAGTGCATAGTGCATTATAAAATAACAAGTCTTCAACCTTGTTCCTTGTTCTTCACCTCTGCATTCATCACTTTCTCAATATTATTTTCCTCAACACATTGTGTAGTAACAAGGCTTAGTTAGGCCCCCTCCTAGTCCTGGCCTAGTCAAACTACGCTGACATATTATTCCTCTCTTTCCTTCCTAGAACATGACACAATATTAATGAACAAGCTCATAAAAATTCTTTGTTGTGCTTTCCCACTCTACTGGACCTTTAAGATCCCCTTGTTCATAGTGCTTGGCACAATAACAGTGAATACTGGTGCTCCTTGCAGCCATTGTTGAGTTGAATTATTCCTCCCTTATCAAGCCTTTGTCTTTCAACCCTCTCATAGGCCTATCATAAGCAACTTATTCCTTGAGCTGGGCAGAGATAGAGTAAATGTTTTCAAGACAAATTTTTCTTTGTCATGAATGATATTCATTAGTAGGATTATTTTCTTAGCGTGACAGTGTGTTTCTCAAGGAACATTTCAGGTAAACACTTATAGAGAAGAAGCATAACGAAGAACTATCATGAATACATGAAGGACATCTTGGACCATGGAAGAATGAATATTTTGCATGATGACTCAAAGGATTCCAAGGATTATCCAACACCCTTTGGAAGGTGAATATGAAGAACAAGCATATATTTCATGAAGAATGAAGATAAAACAACAGGAAGAGAATATTGACATTGCCACATAATCATGAAGTCAATGTCATCATTGCCAAGTTGTGGCTAGTGAAAGTGTGATCATAGTGTCAAGATTGTCCACGTGTCTTACCACATAATCATGTGGAATGTAATGATATATTTTAAAGAAAAGGAGAAAACGTAATTTTTTTAAGTCCCAGATTCATATGTGGAATATGAAAATTCACATGTGGACGAAATATTCTTATATAAGTTTGAAGGTCATTTAGGAGTCCAAAAGTCTTATGAAAGTTAAAAGGTTACACTATAAGTCTAAAAGTCATGAGGCTAGTTCAAGAGTCATGGGGATATGAAAGGTCATTCCTCTTGTTATAAAATAAATATCATAACTCAATAAATAGGATTTTGGAGAAATATACATTGCAGAGTTTGCCTTGACTTCTTCCACTTGGCATAGGAGAGAAAAAACACTCGTTGAAGAAACAAGAAGTGCATTAATGTTCCATTTTTGGAACTAGTGCCTCGCGATTATCATTGTGTACTCATATCTTTCACCTAATAATTTAATCTCATTGAGCTACCACACATTAATGCATGTATCGTGAATGTTTTCTGACTACTTTTTTAATTTTTTCGGTATATGTTAGCGTTATCATGTACTAAAGAAGTTGAAATATTTTAGTGGCTTTGGTGCTTATCTCGTTGAATGTGTGTTGTATTTTCTCTCATGAATTGTTGTTATCTTGTGACCTAATTTGAAGGTTAATAAACGAATCCTTCCTTTCTCTCATGTGCCTCTCTTGGGATAGTACTATTACTTTCCTTCCAGAGACTCACTTTTGTCTCCTGTTGTGAAGGTATCCTTTTATATATTGAAATTGGTGTTTCACAATGCCAACTTACTTTCATGTTCGAAGGTTATATGTGTAATATATTGTGTTATCCATTGAAACCAAGGAAAATCTTAGGTTATGGCGGTCGGTCTGATACTCTGGATGGGGATCCTACTCCAAATGGTGTGAGGTCTAATTGAGACTTGACATCAAGGAGACCCCTTGTATGTTGGAATATTTAAAGTACAATCAACACCTCACAAATAATTTCTAAGGAGAATATTAAACCATTATAAATAGACTTAGAACCATGAAATTCAACATATGAATACGTGATAATTTTCCCTCTATTTAGCCTAGATATAGATCTCTCTATATACCAATCAACCCTATACATTTTTAAGTGATTATTTATCATAAAAATCTTGTGCGTAGTTTTTGCTAGTGGTTATTTGATATTCCATAATAGTTGTGAATTATATATCCATCATAAGGCAAGAGGTCCCAAAGGTGGATTATTCTCCAACATTGAGTCATTATGGCACATAAAAACCATCTTCCACCACCCTTCCTAAGCTATATAGACTCCATTCCCTCATCTTTCTAATGAATCTCTCTAAAGCATGCAAGGAATCAATAATGTTTGTCTTGGTCGTATCATTTCATAAATATTCATGAGATTTTATGCTACTAACGGTCTGGAAATTGGTATTCCAATGTATTGATCCACTAAAAATTTTAAAAAATTAGTTAGTGAGATGGTTTGATAGTGACCCAAAGATGTGTCCATATGGTAGTATCGATTATTGATTGCTGATTTTTCTAGTTTGTTTACAACTTTGTCTCCTAAGGGCCTTATAAGAGATGGAATGAGAGGGGATGAGGGATGAAATTTGATGTAAAATGCTATATATCATTACTTTTTACTAGATAAGGGTTAGTGTATATTTCCAAATCTACAAGAGTTACCATCTTGAGGAAAATATGCAACAAATCTCAATTTTATCGATTTTCCACTAACATTGATTTAAAGGAAACATGAGAAGATTTGTTTTGTCTCATCTTTAATAAAATGAATAGAAATAAGAAACGATTGGATTTAGATTATTTTGTAAAAAATTTAAGGATTTAGACCCTAATTTTATTTTTTAGAATGAGTGATAAAACTGATCATTTGAGTCTTTATGTGTGTGTGCGGGTGTAAAATATATGTTGAAATTATGTCAATTCATATGTTGGATAGAAATATCATATCCCCAACAATTAAAATTGTGACTAATGTTGCAGGAAACACAACCAAACCTAAACATAACTTAAAATAACATAGTTGAATTATGTCATCTTATTGGTTTATGTTTGAAGTACAATGTTTCATTCACATTGTTAGAAGGAAGAATGATCTTCTCAACTATGACATGTCAATATTGGTTTTTGGGATTATTTATTTATATATATATATACATATTTATGTGTGTGTGTGAAGGGGGGAGGGGTAAGGGGCTAGTGGTTCAAACTAGGTTGATTCTAGGCCAAGTCCAACCCCAATCTTGGATGAAGGAATAATTTTTAGAATTGTGAAATACCATTGGAATTCATTTTTTTTGGAAGGGATATATTTTTCAAGGTTGATCTAACCTAGGTAGTAAATCCAGTTTTTTGATAGAAAATTTAACTTTTTCAAATATGATTTAGTATATTTCTTTCATAAAAATGTAAGCTTATATGTTTTTTTTTTAATTATAGTTAGTATAGATTATTTTTCTCTTTTCAAAAGATATTTTTTTTTATTGATTTGGATTTCTTCATTTCATTAATTAAAATATTCTATGCATTTGACCTAAGTAATATTTTTTAATGGTTTGGAATATATCATAATAAGATTCCTTGTGTTAGTAAAAGTAAAATTGAGTGGTTAGGTTTTTATATTTTGAGCCCATGATACATACGGATGTCAATAAAGAATGAATTTATTTCTCATTACTCATGTTAAGAATGCAACTCTAAAGTGTTTCCACTTGTCGAGGAATATATTGATTTTGCTTTTGAGTGGGCTTTTTTTTCTATTGGATTGATTTGGATTTCTTCATTTCATTAATTAAAATATTCTATGCATTTGAGCTAAGTAATATTTTTTAATGGTTTGGAATATGTCATAATAAGATTCCCCGTGTTAGTAAAAGTAAAATTGAGTGGTTAGGTTTTTATATTTTGAGCCCATGATACAGAGGGATGTCAATAAAGAATGAATTTATTTCTCATTACTCATGTTAAGAATGCAACTCTAAAGTGTTTCCACTTGCCGAGGAATATATTGATTTTGCTTTTGAGTGGGCTTTTTTTTCTATTGGATTGATTTGGATTTCTTCATTTCATTAATTAAAATATTTTATGCATTTGACCTAAGTAATTTTTTTTAATGGTTTGGAATATGTCATAATAAGATTCCTCGTGCCAGTAAAAGTAAAATTGAGTGGTTAGGTTTTTATATTTTGAGCCCATGATAGAGGGATGTCAATAAAGAATGAATTTATTTCTCATTACTCATGTTAAGAATGCAACTCTAAAGTGTTTCCACTTGCCGAGGAATATATTGATTTTTCTTTTGAGTGGGCTTTTTTTTCTATTGGAAGGGATTTCACATAAAATATTATAGTATATAGTTTATTGTGTACTATTTATCTCTATTTTAACATGTGGCCAGATATATAAGGAACACCTAAACACTTTAACATGAGTGGTTTGAAAAAAAAATTGGTACATTTTTTCATGCTTATAGGGAAGAAAGATTACACTAGCTTGTGGAATTGTACATTGTCTTTGCTAGCTATAAATTAACATGATGAATATATTGTAGAGTTACAAATGTGCTAATTTGAAGTACAAAAAGGAGGGTACTTTGTTCATGTAATTGTATTTGATACAAGAGGGAGGACTCTTGTGATGCAATTGTTTGATGTTTCATAGCATCATGTGATCTAACATAGAATTATAATTTGTTATGAAGTTGGAATTTATCACATGTAACTCGACACAAGAATATTATACTTTAATAATAAAATTTATATCAACTTCAAATTTATTTCACATGGAGAGTAACTCATTTTTATATTAAATGTAATATAATAAAATTATTATCTTAATTTTACGACTACTATATTCATGTTAAACTCATGCAAATATTCATGTTAAATTGATGCAAAGTCATCTTTCCTTTTTTTAAAGCTAATATTTGTTTTCTATTATACCATGGAGCAATAAAACACATATCATAAATATTCAACTCACTAGCTATTTGGGAAACCCAACGAACAACAAGTGGAATAAGTTGGAAATCCAAGGAGTCCAATTTATGTTTTCTATATAAATATTAATAGAAATTTTATAAAATTCTAGGTAAATTATATGTTATTTGTCCTTGCAGATATTGATAGACTCTACTAAAGTTTAAAAACAAAAGCAAAATATGTATTCATTCTAGATGAATGTGAAACTTGAAATCTATGACCATGACTTGTTTGTGTATATGCACCAGTTGTAGCTAAGGGTCCTATATCTTAAGGAGATGGAGATGGAAGTTTAATTTTAATATCCTTCAACTAAAGAATAATGTTGTCCAATTGCATGACAAATTATTAATGGGATTTCTCCTTGTGCTCAATAATTTCTCTAACAAATGTTTTAATTTGATTCATGTAACAAGCCCTAGAATGTCTTGTGTCGAGTACCTAATTACCAACATTAGCATTGATCTCCTAGTCATGCATGGAAGTACAATCTAGTCTTATTTTCCTTTTGGGAATGTAAAATTTTTCTCTAAACTAATTGGAATTTTTCTCTCAATGTGAGAATTCTATTGGTGATTTCATAGTCTATCATATTTAATTATTGGATTATTTATTTTAATCTAGTGAAGTTTACATTTAGATTTTCATTGCCCCCTTTCTTTTTATCTTATGTAGAAATAATATTAAAGTCTCCACCTGTTATGTTGATTGTCTCCTATTTTATTTTTCAAATTTAGGAGTCACTCCATGAAACTCAATTTCTCTCTCTAGAATTATATACCTTCCATACAAATCCATGATATAACCATATTTATATAATTCAATAGGCTAGAACTTTGTTGTTAAAGAATTTTTAGTAGAGAAAAGGTACATGACAAAATGTTTGAAGGATTCATCCATATTCTAGGCCCCTTGAACCTCCTTCCAGCTTGGTATCTATTTCTTTGAACCCTTTTTAACATTTGTGTGTTATTGTATTAAGTAAATTTGGTTTATTGTAATAATATGATTGATAATTTATCTTCCATAATTTTTTTTACGTTATTCTATGTTTGATGAGACTATTTAAACCTTATTGAAAATATGTTTTCCTTTCTTTGTACGGTGAATTTTATTGCCTTCAAAACTAGAATCTACATAGGGTAAAAAAACATTTAGGTTAGTCTCTCACTACGGAGACGTGACCATATTCAAAAATTAACTCTCTATAAGGAAGAGAGATATAATTGTATCCTAATAGATACAAAAATAGTCACACTCAAAATCAAATACTAACATAAATGACATTGTGCTAAAGTAGTTGTAACAACATAAATAGAAAACATTGGCATTACATAACTAGGATAAGTGATCCGAGTCCTATATTTAACCATGATGGTCTCTTTTAGGACCCCAGAAATTCTCCCTACAGTAGGAGTGTAATAACCCTTATTGATCCCTGTGTTGTATATGTATGCATGTGGATGTTGAGGTTGGGGTGCCTCAGAAAGTATAAGCATGATTAGGCTAGTGGGCCGAGTATTACATGATAAGACTAAAGTGCCTATGTAAACAATGTATAGAGAGATTTATACTGGTGATTATTAGGTTATCAAGCCAATGTTTATGTTATGAGGCTTGTGTGCCCATGTAACCATGTTAAATATATTATGGGAATAACATACCTATATGGATATTATTATAAACATTGTGAGGGTTTAGAGCCTATATTTGTAACTTTATGGTAATTAAATATTATTAATAATAATATAAGTCCCACTATAAATCCCACATCATAGAAATATTATGGGGGTGCAACTCCAGAGACAAAAATGAATAAATTAAGTTTCTTTTGGGAAAATTCCACCTTACGGACCACATGGATTTAGGGAGTTCCATGTGGCCAGTGACGCCCATGCATTGTAAAGGAAGTGTGGGTTCCTATTATTAAGGAGGAGTCATTATGCATTGGTGGATAATTCATTCATTCAGGGGATTTGGCAATGGATGGGTGGTGATTATTTATTCTTGGAGACTAAGGAGACAATGAGTCCTAGGTTGGACTTTGGAATTGGTTAGTGGTGTGGTTCCATAAGTAACTACTATATATATTCAGTTTATGTGAGCCCCTGTGGACCTGGAGCTTGGAGGTTCTAAGGGTTTGTTGGCCTTGTTTATAGCTTATTTTCATGTATTTATGGTTGAAAAATTCTTTCTGAGATAGTTGAAGAGACTTGGTTTAGACTTTGGGAGCAACAAAGGAGTTTGTTTCGATTCAACTTTTTGCCACTTTAACAACTGGAAATAGTAAATGTTTTGGTGCTATACCAAGATATTTTCTTAGACAATAGTGAGTTTCCGTGGCAGATGGGAACCACCAAGGGAATTAGGTTGTGCCACTTGGGTGTTGGCTATGGGAACATGAGTCTTTAGTTGGAGACTGAGGTTGTTCAGGTTGGTGCCATTGCTAGGGTTTTTTTGTTTGTCTCGCCACTGTTTCTCATGGAGTTGCTTCCATGACTCATGGTTGACCTCTGGTTGATCTTATCAACCACATGGTCTATGACTTGGAGGAACATGGAAACCCCGTATTTAGTCGGGCCATTGATACAAATGTGTTCAATATCCCTTGTTATGCTATGCTTTATGGTATTTCAATATGTGTAAATGTGCTCCTAATATTAAACCTTAAAATGGGTGTTTGATGTAATGCAGTGCTCTATATTATAATTATATGTATTTAGTTATTGACCATAACTGGGTTTGATTTAATTATAAGTACCATTTTTGTGGTACATTGTAATATTCCAAAAATTTAGACTTCATCTAAATGGAATATTATAGTTGTTTTATCATTAGGTAGATGAATAAATGGGAGAGGAGACTCATAAAACCCCTTCAGAAGGAATAATGACACTCCTAATGTGAAAGGAGGAATAATAAGTAGCTGGATTAAGCACATTTGGGTGTGAACAGGGGTTGGATCATGTTGATTCAGTCAACTTTGACCAAATCAACAACATTGTGTAGATACATTGAATCTCCTTGATGAACATCATGGTTTTAGTGGAGGAAAAATTGCATGAGCTTGGTGGAAAATATAGATGGGACCCAATGTGGAGAGGCTCTCATGCTATTTATGGAGGGGATAGCAACCATTTTTATTCATGTTTTTTATTATCATTTTCTATTGGTATTTCTAGACTTTGATTTCTCTTGTTGTTTAGAAGGGTTGCATTGCTGTTTAGCACAAGGGTGTTCCTAGTCGGGAATCCCTACCTCATCCTCAGGGAAGGAGAGGTTCTTTGGGAATTTTGGCCAAGCTACCTCCTTCATCTACAACGCAGTGTCTGCTTAGAGCTAGGTTGTGTTGCAGGGTGCAACAAAGGAGGATCTCTTAGAGTCATTCTTGGGCTTGTTTTTTAGTGGACAGGTTGTTTATTCATTGGAGGATCAGCAAGAAAGAATTACGAGAATATTTTGACATATTTGGAATCAGTCCAACCATATTCTATCCCTCATAGAGCAATCACCATCCTGAACTGCGTTATTTTTGGAGGCATTTGCTGGGAGGGTTCATTGAGCACATCGAGAGGGTTTATTTTTGAGTAGAGGGATCAACCTTATAATTAGAAATACCATTGGAGGAGGACATGACTATTTCAGATCTTTCATAGACTCTTTTCATATTAGATCCAGTTTACAGTGGAACATTAACCCAAGGTTTATTTGTCACATTGTGTATGTTTTGATATTTCTAGCAATCCTTCCTGGGTTGGCTAGAAATCTTATATTAGAGCCCACATCTTCATTGATGGGCATTCATTTTTTTTTATATCAGCCACATTCCATTTATATATGTATTCAAAAGTAGCTACACTGTTATAGACAACGATGTCATTTCTCTCCGAAATTCTATACAGTTGCAGCAACTCATGTGCTGATTGTTTTGTTCATTGGAGACTTGTTCCCATTGATTGAGTGGCTTGTCCCTCATGATATTGTTGTATATTTCTGTTGATATCTTAATAAAATTATGGGTGTACATTGATCCCTCTTATGTCAAGTTCAGATTTTCATATTTTTACATTTTTAAGTTCATGTATTACTGCAATCCCATTTTGGGATATTACAGTGGTACCAGAGCATAATCTTGGCTTAGCCTGTGCATCCAAGACATTATGTCATTTCAAGGAGAAGCTTATTCTCACAGAAAAGAGAAGATTCACAAAATAAACAAAGGCATGAATCCATTTTTTAGAGAAATGAAGGAAGAGAGGGTCTCCCTGCTTCTTTTCCAAGCTATGAAAAATATCAAAGAAGATCTCAAGGAGATGAAAGCGGAGAAGTGTAGGAAATTCCTGAGAGGGTTTGAAAGGGAAGCAAGCCCTAGCTATTCACATGGTAGGTGTGACCATTTAGCCACACATGCAGATCCACAGTGCAGTCTATTGCCCACACTCACTGCAAGAAGGATGGAGGAAGGAGATGCACCAAGGGAGGAGACCTTGAGTGTCTATCTTCATGAATATGAGTCTCAATCATGGAGATTCAAAGAGCACTTAGACTTTCAAGGGTTTTTCCAACTCAAGGAAGGTAGAAGATCCATAATAAATGCAAGAGAGGTATAATTTTTCTATCTAACTTTGATGGATCGGCAAAGTGCACAGCCAAATCTTGGGTGGAGGAGCTAGAGTCCTATTTTCAGCTACACCAAGTTTTAGAAAGGGAGGCCATTAGAGTCGTAGCGCTGCACCTCAAAGGTATGGCCCATAATTGGTGGTTTAATAGTTCTTCTTCATTTTATCATGCAAATGTAAACACTTATGCTGGGTTCACTAAGGAATTGGTGAGAAGATTTGACATTAAACATTGTAAAAAAACTCTTGTGGAACCCAAAAACTTAAATACTTTGCATGAGTTGGAGAGATATATCTTGCCAACTCAACTCCATATTTCTGATGAAGGGGATAAAAACATGCATGGCACCTTGCCAAGGGCAAGATCCCCATATTTTGAAGAACCCTCTTCTTTTGGTGAAGACATGGAGAAACCTCCTTCAAGAGAAGACCAAGATCAAGGGTCTCTCATTGATGATGAGGCATTCTCACATATTGATGAAGAGGATGAGCAGAGAAGAGCTGGCAGTTGTACCATTGGGAGAAGATCCATGACCACATGGAGATGGGAAGGGATCCATTGCTTCCATTGGAGGAGCCCTTGTGTCTTTGCAAGGAGTTCCAAATGATCCAACATGTGGGAACCAAACCACAATTCTGGAGCAGCATGCATCAGTTATTTTGGGTTGTGAATATTAGCAGATGGAAGGAGAATAAAGGAAGGATCAGCATCAAGGGATGATGAGAATTCCCCTTATCTATTCCGGGAGGTTTCTGCACAAAATAAGGAGATTATATTGTACAGTAAAGAGAGGGAAAAATCAGTCCACACATATATACAGTCCACTTCAGATTTTGATGTCTCACTACATGGGGGAATTTCACCTGGGAGGCCACTAGATCGAGAGTTGGTGGGAGACATTTTATCATTTAGTTCACCACTCTTAGATTCCGGAGAGGTGAAGGCTTTGGAGGAATCTAGTACAACGCAAAGAGTTTGGGATAGAATGAAGGAGGAGATAGGTACTCTTTCATTTTCTTCATTACCCACTCTCACTACATATACTGCACTGAAAGAAGTTTCTGTAGTGATGGAGGATGGCACCCTCATGGTGCAAGGGAGTTTCTCCATGGATTTTGAGAAATAGAGGGTACTTCCCTTGAGGAATTAATCCTCCATACATTGGAGTAGATGGAGGCCACTCATGCTTACCTTGGCCAAGATCAGGAGGTTCTTTTTAGAGGATAGCTTCTCATGGGGAGCCAACTTCCAAAGTTCACCACTTCTATTTAAGCATGAGCAGCTGCATGATGGGCATGGCAGCAAGTTGGAGGATGAATTTGGCATGAGGGATGTCAAAGGAGTAGACAGCAGCATGAGGAGAGATTCACATTCCAGAACACCAACACTGTCCCTTAGGAGGATTGATCCATATTGAAGGTCTCAACTCTTGGTAGAGTACTCCAAGGATCTTGGTGCTTGCATGATACTTGATGACCCGGATAGAGATGATTGATACATGATGTTTGGTGAGGTCATATTCTCTTGTGGGAGAGTCTTCTTTACTAGAGTTGCTGAGCTCAAGAGGAAGCTCCTACATGCAGCACATGTGGAATTTATTTCCATGCACCTTTATGCATTTCATTCACTAATGGAGGAGTTCACTTGGGAGGGAATCCAACAAGATATACATCAGCATATGGAGAGATGCATAGCCCAGATGGTGATGGAGAGGTTGGCACATCCACTTCCCTACTCATTGAGAGTGACGGAGAATTTCCAGTTGAGCCATTTCATCTCAAGGACCAAAGTACATAGTAGAGGATGTACACTTATGCACCATGATTTGCATTCCTTTACCCTTTTTTAGCAGCATATTGTACCAAGGAGGATATTTCCTTCTTGTATATTTTATTTTCATGTACTTTAGGCCATTTGCAGCATTGATGTTGGCCATTCTATTGTGGTTTGTGGGGGAGGTCACATGATTCTTGGTGTGCACCATTGACACTACATTATGCTTTCATGCTTCTATCTTATAGAATGATTGTGGAAGCAAACAAGTGGCTGGGAAAGCACTTGTTCTTAATTGTTTTGATGCAGGTAAAGGATTCACTATGTTGGTTCGATGTGAGGAACTATGATCCACTCTCCTGTTGTCATATGGCAGCTTGCTTTCACAAGTTTTTTCTTCCTTATTTTGTTGATATTCTTATGTTCATGGGGAGATTTGTTTGGAGAGTACTAGATGATTTGGAAGTGCCATTGGGAGTATGATTCTCCCTACTTTACATGTCGTATGTTTCAGGAGGAGCAATGGGAAAACCATGATTGCCATATTACATCTATTTTCTTCATGTGGGAGGAGCCATTTGAAGAACTTGAGGAGGCACTTCATGGCTGATTTATTTTGTGGGGTAACTTGGGCCATCCTTGGAGGCCATGAAATTCAGCCCAAGGTCAGAAAAAACCCCATACTTACCATAAATGGGGAGAAAAACGAATTGGATGAAAAAATCTGATCTCTCCATGCAACCCCAATACATTGCATAAACTAGGGGTTGATGTTTTATTTGATGAGCTACCTATAATTTCTCATTTCATTTGGATGATAGCATGGGTATGGGAGACTCTCATTGGGGATGAGATTCCCTATGTTTATCATCACTCCGACCTTGAAGAGGCCATGGGACAACAAGAAGGTTTCCACTCACACCTTCCACTTTCTCATGATGTACAACATTTGGTTTTGCATACTTGGGAGAAACCACTGGAGGACAGATTCATTACAGATTATGTTGAGCTGTGGTGGGAGCTATTGACGTGAAGGCCACAAGAAGAGGAAGGGAGGAATTTTGCTACACATTTATAGTTTCTTAAGGACAAGCAACATTTTGGAGGGGAGGACTGTAATATTCCAAAAATTTAGAATTCATCTAAATGGAATATTATAGTTGTTTTATCATTAGGTAGATGAATAAATGGGAGGGGAGACTCATAAAACCCATTTAGAAGGAATAATGTCGCTCCTAATGTGAAAGGAGGAAGAATAAGCAGCTGGATTAAGCACCTTTTGGTGTGAGCAGGGGTTGGATCATGTTGATTCAATCAACTTTGACCAGATCAACAACGCCGTATAGATACATTGAATCTCCTTGATGGACATCACAGTTTTAGCGGAGGAAAAATTGCATGATCTTGGTGGAAAATATGGATGGGACCCAATGTGGAGAGCCTCTCATGCTATATATGGAGGGGATAACAACCATTATTATTCACGTTTTTTATTATCATTTTCTATTGGTCTTCTTAGAATTTTCTTCTTCTTGCTGTTTAGTAGGGTTGTAGTGTTGTTTAGCCCAAGGGTGTTCTTGGTCAGGAATCCCTACCTCATCCTCAAGGAAGGAGAGGTTCTTTGGGCTACATTTCCTCATTCTGGCATTTTTTCCAAGCTACCTCCTTCAGCTACAACGCAGTGTATGTTTAGAGCTGGGTTGTGTTGCAGGGTGCAGCAAAGGAGGATATTTTAGAGTCATTTCTGGGCTTTTTTTACAATGGAGAGGTTGTTTATTCATTGGAGGATCAACAAGGAGGACTCCCAGGCATATTTTGAGATATTTGGCATTAGGCCAACCATCTTCTATTCCTCACGGTGCAGTCACCATCCTGAACTACGTTATTTTTGGAGGCATTTGCTGGGAGGGTTCATTGAGCTCATCAGGAGGGTCTATTTCTGAGTAGAGGGATCAAAATTCTAATTAGAAATACCATTGGAGGAGGAAATCATTATTTCAGATCTCTCATAGCCTCATTTCATATCAGATCTAGTTTGCAGTGGCACATTAACCCTAGGGTTATTTGTCACATTGTATATGTTTTGATATTTCTAGCAATCCTTCTCAGGTTGGCTAGAAATCTTGTATTAGAGCCCACATATTCATTGCTGGGAATTTATTTTGTTTCTATCAGCCACATTCCATTTATATATGTATTCAGCAGTAGCTACACTATTATAGACAACGCTTTCACTGCTCTCCGACATTCTATACAGTTGCAACAACTCATGTGCTGATTGTTTTGTTCATTGGAGAATTTTTCCCATTGCTTAAGTGGCTTGTCCCTCATGATATTGTTGTATATTTCTGTTGATATCTTAATAAAATGATGGTTTTACATTGATCGCTCTTATGTCATGTTCAGATTTGCAAAGTTCTACATTTGTATGTTCATGTATTGCTGCAATCCCATTTTGGGATATTACAGTGTTTAACTATTTCAAATTATTGTACATGGCTCTTTATTAATGCACCATATATATCATACTTTCACTATAATTCTATAAGTAAATCCATATATGATGAGTGATGCACTGGCATGGCATGAAGTATTGTGTTTCGTATAATTAATATTATCGCACACATGATGAAATCCATGGAAAATCCATGCAATTACACTTCCACATTTGATTTAATTATATTTAAGTAGTAGTATTGAGAAGTGTTTCCTCTCTTGGAGCCAACTACATGACAATTGGTAAAAAAGCCCAATTGCAACACTAGGTTTGAATTGGGCCAAAAATTCTAGGTCGAGCATCATGTGTATGATGAAATTGTCAAAGGTGAAATTAACAATAATTTTTATAAATTCGAGTGCAGATGCCATCAAAAGATATCTACGAATGTTAAGTAGAATGACATGTCATAATTTGAAGGTTTTTGGGCTTGGTTGAACTATAGTTATAACAAAATTTAAGGTTTACATGTTGTTCATCAATTATTTAACAAACGTCCTTGTGACAAGAAAGGTGTAATTTCACCTCTGAATTGGATTACAAGTTCCATGACAGCTTCATGGTAGTTAATTTGGTTAAATGATAAGATCAATTGAAGAAAAATGCCTAATTATAGCCCAAGGGACTAAAGTTTGTGTGTATTTCATCACTCCCCTAAAAAAAATATATAATTTATTCTTTTAATTTATTCCTAAAACTAAAACTTAAAATATTTAAATTATACATATTTTCTTTTGCATCCCAACCTCTTATATATAAATTCTTATTATGTTTTCCATTATATATATGGACGCAAGAAACTACCTATACAGTACATTACCTTAAAATTTTAGAAGTTTAATTTATTATTATCGATAATGATTCTGTTTATAATATGTTAAACTTTTGAATAACATTAAAATAAAAATTCGTTTATTCTTCCAAATGGAGAGAGACGATAATACAAGTAATAAAATCTTCATGCCTCACAATATTATTTATGATGTTGTTATTAGCATGTGGCTGATATGTACTTTTCACTCAATTAAAACTCGGGGCTTTCGGAGTTTTATATATAATATTCGAAAGATAAAATTATGAGGAGAAATTAAAATATATATTAAATTTTTAAGATTTTGTAAACATCTAAAAAATAAAAAGATTGGATTGTACTTTTCAAATTAAATGGCATCAATAAGCCCTAATTTCTGATTTCAACGTTGTACTTTTCTTCCTCAAAATCCAGGAATTCCCCCAATAATATGTAAAACTTGTTGACAAATGAAATAACAGATAATTTTATTCAAAATTATCGTTGGAAAATAGGAAAAATATTTTCCATAGTATATAACTTTGGTAAAGCTGAAAATATATCCAATATTTGACTAAACTAATTGAACGTCAGGGCAAAACCTGATGCGTAATTCCGCAGGGGAGGCCAGGATAATAAGGGTTATAGCGATACGAATTTCATCGCGTGTCAAAGGTGTGAAGCAATGACATTGTTTGAATGTGTTAATGTCGAATATGGAGTTGTTGTGGGAAGATTGTTGTAGGTGGTTTCGAGCCTAAGTGTTAAGCCTGAGTGGGGATCGAATTGGAGGCCTACGTTCTTTGAATATTGGGATGCATATCTTATGCGTATCCTAATGTTTTATTATATATTTGAGATTTTCGAGCCCCCACCGAAAGTGGGCTTGCTCGTTTTAAATACATGTATGTATATTAATATTGTGGATGAGGAACGACATAGGTATAAATGGTTAAGGTTGAGTTCTAGGGTGAAACACCTGCCATCACGTTAGATGTATTAGTGAACGACGTAATGGTTGTAAGGTGGAAAGGATTGGGGAAATCATCAAATCATGAGTTCGATTTCCTAGAGGAGTTGACATCTTCCCGCAGATGTAATATATGCCCACAGGCAGGCTCGTGGGAGGAATTAGTTTCATAGAAAAATATTCTCTCCGCAGGTACATAAAAGTACTGAAATTTTACAGTTCTTATGGTGGTGGAATGTCCAGGTCAGTGCAGCACAGGGAGGGCTCGCATCATTCAATTATTTTATGTATATATGGTAGTTGCGTGTGTGGTAGGCCCACATATCGCATCCGTATAGTTAAATATATGGCATTTTGTCACTGTTGCAGGCATTGACATAGAAGTGGAGGGGCCTTCAGGCCCATATTATCTTAATATATGCATGCTTGTGTATTGGGTAGCGTGAGATGTGGCTGGAACTATGAGTCATTGAGGGTCAACTTCCTCGCCCATTCATTTATTAGTTTATTTTAAAATTGTAACTTATGTTATATGGTGGATATATGGGACATGGTCTCAACCACGGTCCCATTCTTTATTGGGCTCCCTTCATATACTACTGTATGTTTCTGCCATATGGCGTCCGTATGTTTGGAACCACAGGCTTTCGAGGTTCTGGTTCCATGTAAATTTTTATATTTGGTTTACATATTTAATTATTAGGAAATAATTTCAATGATGGCCATATAGGAAAAATGGAGGCTAGCAAATTAGTTTTCCTCGGATGAGAAGCTGGAGGAAATTTTAGCAGAGAAAGGAAGAATTATCAAGCTGGTAAAGGGGTCTTTATGCAACAAATAGTTAGTTATCTACTATAAGAAAAGTAGTTACAAACTTCATTAGGAGCAGGTAGCGTTGAATTCTAAATATGGAAGAAATAGGGGAAAGAAGACAAACTTTACATGGCCATAGTTTTCAAATTGTAGGTCATGTTTTGACATATGATCAGTTAAAAGAAATGATTTTTCGAGAAAGTCTCAAATACCCACCTATAATGTTTAATATGATTTCAAGAATACTGAGAAAATATGTGAGAAAGCTATAAAATTCTTAGAAGAGGGAAAAAAACGCTTAACAAGATGTAAAATTTGTGAGGGTTTAACTTTTTTCCATATTGGGTGTGGATCTTGATTATCTTCATTATTCAGAGATCTTGTTTTAGCCACATTTGGATCCCAGTCCCTAGTGAGGGGGTGTGGGGGAGCTTGCACCCCCATTGCTATAGTAGGAGGGTCCAGGGGGCGAAAGCATTTGAGGGAGCACCCCCTAGTTGGGGTTCGGGGAAAACCCCCCTAAAATATTTTTTTTAGTGAAAAATCACTTCTAAAATATTTGCATTTCATAGCCAATCTTAACCATTCATTAGGCAGAAGATGTGACGAAATAAGTTATGTTAATTTAGGGATTTTTCCTTATAAGGAAACCCTCTGTTTATATGAAGGATTTATATTGTGGTTGTGTATTATTATTTTGTTAAAAGAAAAGATATTGTGTGAGAGTGAAGAGGAAGTTATAGCGGATGTGTTGTAGGTTGTATCACTTCAGTTTGCTGGATAATATAAAAGGAAGTACTAGTTATCTCTATGTAGACGTAGCCCATATTGTGTTAACCATGTAATCTATGTGTCTCTTTTGTTTTACGCTCTTTTGTGTTTCCAATATGTTTGTTTCAACACTCTATTATTCAATTTCTAACAACTAGTACAAAAAAAGTTTTGTTTGGCTAATCAACTTGCAGGAAAGAATGGTTCTTGTTTTGAGTGGGAGCAATGGCAGAAAATGGTAGGTTAATGGTTGAGAAATTCAATGACCAACTATTAGCTATGAAATATGCAAATGGGGGACTACCTGTATTATAAATACCTTTCCCTATTGAAAACCAAAGAAGCTTATGAGTATGATAGACAAAGAATGGGATATTCTCAACAGAAAGGCACTAGGAACAATACAATTATGTTTGGTAGTGTCGGTTGCCATCAATATTTCAAAGGAAACAAAAAAAAATATTTAATGATGGCATTGGCCAAACTATATGAAAAACCCTCGACCTCAAACAAGTTATTCCTTATGAAGTATCTATTTAATATGAATATGTCAGAAGTTGGATCTCTTGATGATCAATAAAATGAATTTAGCATGGTTACCAGTCAGTTAAGTTATGTCAGTATAAATTTTGATGATAAATTTAGGGTTCTATTATTTCTATGCTCATTTCTAGAAAGTTGGAATGGCTTAATCATGGCTATCATTAATTTTTTCTATGGATCTAGTACTTTAAAGTTTGATGTTGTTGGTGGTGTTTTCCTTAGCAAGGAAATATGATTGGGAAAAGCTCAGGTGAGATATCGGTAATGCTTTGACTACAGAGACTAGGGGAAGAAAAATACAAAGAGGAGAGAGCTCAGGATATCACAATAATTGAAGGAAAGGAATTTCCAAACCCATATATGGGATAGTGTGCTCGAAATATGGGAATAAAGTGCACTTAAAGAAATAATGTAAATGTCGTAAAGGAAACAAAGAATATGGACAAAAAGAGAACAATTAGGAATCGAATGTAACATGTTATGTGTTGCAAGATGCTTTGATTCTTTCATTACAAAATATAATTGATGCTTGGGTAGTAGATTAAGGGGCTTCATTCCATGCCATACCCCATAGGAAACATTTTCATGACTATGTTCAAGGATATTTTGGATAGGTTCATCTATGTGATGATAAACCCTATAAAGTTATTGGAATGGCCAAGGTAATTGTAAAAACATTATCGAAACTAACGGTTATTAAAGGAGGCATGGCATGTCCTAGATCTAAATAAAAATGTGATTTCAATAGGGTAGTTGGGAAGTGAAGGTTGTGTAACTATATTTATGGATAAAGCCTGAAAGGTCATTGAAGGAGACTTGGTAATAGGAAAAGGAGATAATACTGGGACATATATTTATGCAATGGTATTTCTGATTCTACTTGTTCTTTAACCCCCATAGGATAAGATACGACACCTGGGAATCATAGTCTTGGGCACATGAGTGAGAAGGGGATGCAGATTCTTCACTCAATAAATTTGTTGCGAGGTTCAAAGCATGTTGATTTGGATTTTTTTAAGAATTTTGTTTATGGGAAACAAAAGAGAGTTGGATTTATAAAAGTTGGGAAAGAAAAAAAGTGAAAAATTAGATCTTGTGCCTACAGATGTATGGGGGCCAGCTAAGATATCATCTCTCAGTTGCTCTTGTTTTTTTTCTTTTCTAAATTTAGCTAAATTCTATTACTGAAGCATAATGTACAATGAGGCACTGGCCTCAGCAGTTCCTAGCCATGATACTTGGCATATATCATCCGAGACATGTAAGTGACTGCCCAAAAATGGGAAACCAGTCGAGTCTAAAAGAGAAGAGCTGCCCTTGTAGGGGAAACTGGGATAAGTTCAAGAAAAACTCATATTTTTCCAAAAAACTAGCTATTGTTTCCAAAAAGACAAGAAAGAACCCAAGAAAATGAGATCTGAGAACCTGTTTCCAAAAGAATCTGGCAGAATTAGCACTCATGAGGAGGAGTTGGACGTTCTTCAATAATACGGCACCTATAGGTGTCTTGTGCATCCACATTTTCCTGTTCTCATTCAGCACCAGCAGTCCTAGGTTGCTCAACAAAGTCAACCACCGCGGTGCCTATGCCAATGTGAGCCTGGTGACTGGTGCATGTAGAGGGCTCATTCTGAACTACATGGTGAGGCTCTTCCTGATGCAAACTTGGATAAATAGCTTGCGCAACCTCCTGAAACCTAACAGAGATGGTAGCTTTGATTATGGGTCGATTCATGGTACATTTGTAGGTGAACCGAGTAGTGAATGGAGAGGATTGTGAGCTGGAAGGGCCAGAATGCTGGGAATGCTGGGAAAAAAAGCTGGTGGAATGGATTCTACCTCTACCACTTCTCGTATCAAGATAACGCAGAGTGAAGTACTCAGAAGAGGGCGAGGCGGTGGCACTTGAGCCAGAAGCAGGCGACTGAGAAGAAGGCAAGGAGCGAGGTAGTCTTCCTCTAATGCTGCCTCGTCTACATCTCATTCTATGACGCATCCTTGGCATTTCTTCACGGGGAGGAGAGAATAGATAATGCTGAGTGGAGAATGTGGAGGACTGGTTGCTGCTAAAGATAGTATAGGGTGAAATGGAGGCAGCAGGGGTCGAATTGAGGTTGAGAGGACAGAATGCACTCTAAGAGAAGTGGAAGCCAGCGCCAAACTCAACACAGCTGAGAATTGGGCAGTGTTTGCCAGTGGAAGTGCGGAGAAAAGAATTCTCAGCCTGCAGAGGGCAATTGTGCGGGAGGGGTAGAGGAATAAACTCAAGAGTAGGCCTGGAGGCTTCTGGAGGAGCCATTACAAGGTAAAGAAGCAATCGAACAACGAGCGATTGAACAACGAGCCGCATTGAAGGCGAATTCATTTGGAATGTTAATGCAATGTTACGGGCAGGTAAATGGCAGCACCACTTGCCACCTTCAACATGCCTCAACGGAGTAGAAATTCCCATCTACATGATTCGCATTTATATCACCCACAGCCGGGGCTCTCAGTTGCTCTTGTTATTGTGTTACTTTTATTGATAATGTAACTAGGAAAAATTGTGTTTATTGTATCTGAAATAAATCTAATGTCTTTGATGTTTTTAAGAAATGGAAAGCTTCATTTGAAGTGTCTTAGTTTAGATAATGGAGGTGAATATTGTAGCAAGAAGTTTGGTAATTACTATTCATACCCTCTAATTCCTAGAGAGAATATAGTTCCATGTACAACATAGGAAAATTTTGTTTCAGAAATGATGAACAAGGAAATCATGGAGTGTGAAAGGTGTATCAGATTGTATGTAGGATTGACTTTACAATTTTGGATATATGATGTAGATATTCTTGTTTACCTAATAAAAACAGGGCCTTCAAGTTCCTTGGATGGTGGCATTCAAAAGGAGGCATGGACAAGTAAGAAGGTAAACTACTCATTTATAAATACTTTCAGTTACGAAGCATTTGTACACATAAATAAAGAAAATAGAACACCACTTAAGGCATAATCAAATATGTGTACCTTTATTGGATATGGTGTTAATGATTTTGGTTATTGCTTATATGATTATGAATAACATAAAATAATTAGAACTAGAGATGTGGTGCTCACTGAAATGGTATTCTACAAATATCATTTACATAGAAAGAAATAGTACAAGGAAAACACATAATACAAAATTCTTGATGAGATCATAGAAAAAGAAAAGTCAAATATTCCAGAAAACCATAATCATAAGAGGCAACAAAAACAATAGAAGCACGAAAAACAACAACTATAGGAACCTCAAACTCTTGCGTGTGTTGTTAGAGGATCAACTAGGTTATGTAAACCCCATGAATGATACACTCCTTCATTATATTATGTATTATTGATTTATTTTGGTGACCCTGAACGATATGAAGAATCAACGATGTTAGAAACTAGAAAGAAGTCAAAGCAAGACATGAAAGAAGACATGAACTCCTTGGTACACAATTAGACTTGGGGCTTATTTAGGTTATGTGCGAGTAAAACAACATTATATAATAAATGGGTTCACAGGTTGAAGGAAGAAGATGGATAAAAAATAGTTATAAGGATACAGTTGTTGTGAAGGGTTTGCACAAAATACTGTTATTTACCTTGATGAAATATTTTCTCGTATTGTAAAAATGAATTCAATCAGAACTATTTTAAGTGTAGTGATAATAGTTTATTTTCATATTGAACAATTAGATGTAAATGAAACAATTTTCCATGAGGATTTAGTGGAATATATTTATATGAAACACCCATAAGGGTATGAGGTCAAATGGAAGGAGATATTAGTGTGCAAGTTGAAGAAGATATTTTATGGCTTAGAACAAGATCCAAGGTAGTGGTATCTGATAGGTTTTTATTTAAACAAGGTTATACTATATATCACTCTGACTGCTATGTTTATCTTAAAAAAATGATGGTGGCTATATTATATTTCTATTGTATGTAGATGGCATGCTTGTTGTGGGGTCTAACATGTAGGAAATAAATGTGCACAGAAGAAAACTAGCCAACTCATTTGCAATGAAGGATTTAGGTGTTACGAAGAAAATCCCCAATATGAGAATAACTAGACATAGGAAAAATCACATATTAACATCGTCTCAAGGTGAGTACAGAGAAAAGGTGTTGGAAATATTTATTTATGCATAGTTAAAATCTACTTCATAAACCTTTAGCTATCCATTTCAATCTATGGATATGTGTCCCAAGACTCGACAAGAGATAAATTATATGTATAAAGTCCATATTCATTAGTATTTGGAATATTAATGTAAGCAATGGTGTGCACAAGGCCTCATATTGCACATAGAGTGGGATTTGTGAGCAGGTATATGAAAATTCTATGAAATCAGAATTTGATGGAAATGAAGTGGATTATTAGTTTGTTGAGAGGTACCACAAATAAAGAGTTATGTTTTGGAGGTTAAAACACTATTCTACAGGGATATGTCGAGTCATATATGGAAGATGATGGAGACAGTATGAGGAGTACTTCAATGTATGTGTTTATAGTAGGTGGAACAACATTCAGTGCAGTTTCTAAAATGCAAAAAATTGTTGCACTTTCAACAACAAAAGTAGATTATGTTGATGCTACAAAGGCTACTAAATAAATGAATTTGTAACAAAGTATTATGGATGAACTAGGAAAGGAGGAGATTGGTATGTTATATAGTGGCAACCAAAGTTTTATTCATCTTTCAAATATCTCAGCCTTTCATTCTAAGACTAAATATATACAACTATTTCATAAAACTAGTTTTAGAAGATGAATAATTGAAGCTAGAAAAAACACACCCTAGTCATAATCCTATATATGTTTTAACAAAGGTAGTAACCATGGATAAATTGACTTTATGCTCACTTTCAATTTACCTTCAAATATAATGTTAAATATGAGAAACAACCAATCCAAATGGAATCATTTTCCTTCAAGTGAAGCAGTGGTGACATTGTTGTAATCAGTTTCCAATTGGGAGATTGTTGGGTGTTGAGACTTATTATCTTATTGATTCAAAGGTGTTGTTTTAGTCGTTTTTGGATCCCAATCCCTGACACAGGGGTGTGGGGTGGTTCCCCCTCCCACCTCAATAATACTATAGGGGGATCCAAGTGGGGTGGAAACATGCGAAGTAGCACCCATTGGTGGGGGTTTGGGGGAAATGCCCCCGAAAGAATGATTTTAGAGAATTTTTTTTTGTAAAATATTTCAATTTCATATTCAATCTATATTATTCATTAGATGAAAGATATGACGGTAGAAGTTATGTTAGTTTATTATTTTTTCCCTAGAAGGAAACCTTCAGTTTATATGAAGGAATTGTATATAAACTATGTATTATTATTCTATAAAAAAGAAAGAAACAAGATTGTGTGAGAAAAAACAGGAAGTTATAGTGGAGGTGTTAGGTTGCATCCCTGCAATATTTCATATAATAGAAAATGAAGGATTGGATATTTCTCCATCAATGTAGTCCAGATTCAGTGAAGCACATATATCTATGTATCTCTATTATTTTATGCATTTCTTTGTTTCCAACATTTTCTTTTCATATATCTGTTATTTAATTTCTAACATGCCCTAGGTTCATAATGGTGCAAATGAATAGTCAAATGAAATCTATTGAAAATAATAATACTCTCGAAAACCCATAAGTTTAAATTAGATAAGGTTTGTGAGGAAAAAAAACTTTCATTGAAAGTTACAAGTATTGGAAAATGAGAAGTTCACTGAAGAATTTTGGAGGGAGGGAATATTCATCACCGTAGGAATGAGAAAAGGAAAAGTGAGCAGTCAATTGAAATATTTTGGCTAGTAGAAGGTGATGGTGAACCAAAAAATGGAATTTTATAGGAAATAATGGAAAAAATATCCCTGGAGGCTACATGGCCACGTTGAATTTTAACATTGACGAGGGAGTTGTACATGAAATACTTGGATAAATATCTAATTGTAGGATGTGGCAATAGGAAATGGTATAGATGTAATATTAGCAACTATGTAAACAACAAGTGACTGTTAAATTTGAACAAGGAGCCAGTCTATGGACTTCTTACTCTGAAATAAATTGAAGAGGACAATTTCTTTATCATTTTCCATTGTTTTTATATCTTCTAAAAGTGAATAACATGTATAAGGTTTTTTATGCACATGCGCATATGTGTATAATGAATGAGTAGGTGTTGTTGATTGAAAGATGTTGACAATGATTTGTTGTAATATTAATGAAATAAATGATTGGAAACTAAACATGGTTTTTAAGTTGTTGATGATACAACTATCTGGAGAACCACCTTGTGAAGGAGAAGACCTAATGGGACTAAATTCTCATTTCACATGAATGCTTTGGAAAGATGGATCAACCAAGGGAATTTTAGTCAGAGAAGGGGATGCGATAGCATGGAAGTGAAAGAGAATTAAGTAAACATGAATAATGTGTTGGAATGCAAAGAGGATTATTCAAGCGACTGAAGGGTTATTGGAATACCTGGAAAAGCAGCAACTTGGAAGCTGTTCGGGATTGGTACATTAGCTGGTGAAGGGTACTGCATATTTTTCTAATGATGTCGAATGAATTCCCATGAAGCAAAAATCATATAAACTCTTATAGATAAGTGTTGGTTGCTACATCTTGTGTTTCAATATATGTGCTTTAATTAGGAAATGGAATTTTTATGGATAAAATATTTTTTTCTGAACATGAGTATAACATGTTGGTTTATTCATTGAATATTTTACATATACTCTAAGGAATTAAAACCTTGGAACATATTAGGAAATCAGTAAGTTAATAATTAAACTAGTTAGTGAGCCTTGTATTGAACTTTGAAACTGGCAACAGTGTGGTTATTCAACTAATCACACTTGGTTTGATGGATCGAGATTTGAGAGCCTAGGTGGCTCTGAGAGATTGTATATCTGGTTTATAGTTGTGGTAGTTGTGGAGTTGTAGATATAAATTTGCTTGATGAGAATCAACCAGTCTTCATCTTGGACTCTGTAACTAACTGGATAGTTAGTGAGCCCTGTGTTTTGACTTTGTAACTAACTGAGGCATGGTTATTTAGTTAAGCATGATGAATTGGATTCCTCTAGTATTTATGTGAGATTCTAAGCATCTCTAGCGCTATGGTATCTTTAGGAGACCTGGTGGCTATGGTTATGGCTTGAATAGACATGGAATCAATGTTCCATTGACTCTTATAATATAAGTATCAGTTTTGTTACATAGTTTCTTGTTTCCTATTGGGATGTATGGTTGTTAATTGAAATTTGTAAGAATATATTGTTTTTGGATCAATTATCGATTTTATTGGAAGAAAAGTATTGTTACCGGCCATAATATTTAGTAATTGCTTCAAGTGAAGATAATAGTGTACAGACTAGTTATTGTTCCAAGGTATATTAATATAAATGTGCATGGACACATGTTAAGTATTGGAAAAGCAACACGATGACTGTAAAGAACATATGGAATCTTGATAGCATTTGATAGTTTGATAATATGAATTATTTACAGGTATGGAAGTTAGCAAGGATTTCATGGATTGAATGAATGTACCTTATGGACGAATTGGGTATAAGTTTTATTGTAGAAGATATGACATACAGGTGGTATAACAACGTATAAGTGATAAAATTGGTACACAAGGGGTATAATATATTCCCTATAGGTAAATTGTAGGTTATTTGAAGATATTGTCACTGGAATGTGACAAGAATAGTTTAATCATGACAAGAGGTGATCACAAGTATCACCCGAATGTCACAAGATCTTACAAGCAGTGGCATGTACTGATAGATTGGCCACAGGTAGGTGACAGACTCTAGATAGGGTCACAATAGGTGAACTGGACATAGGTAAGGTATGGGTGTATTGCAGGGCGAACACAGGTTGTATTAGTTCTAAAACATATATTTTAAAAGGTTATATATAATTTCTGACAATTTTTGAATGTAGGTTGTGACAAAATTTCTAATAGGTTTTGACAGGTCAGAAGACCATGCTAGGTTTATGACTAAAGCAATGTTAGGTTATGGTAAGTTTTTGTCACAACTCCTAACAAGTTTGGATTTTGAGAGGAAAATTCATGAATTTGAGAAGAAATGAAAAGAATTAGAGCGAGGAGAAGCTCAAAATGATTTAAATTAGACTGTTAATGATTTGGAAATCATGTGACCTGAAGCACCTAAAACAGTGAACAAGTTAATTATTATTTCAAATAAATACAAAGAAACAACAATAATGGTAACAAGAAGGGCTAGAGGAGTGAACAGAGAAATTATTTCCATGCAATAATTGTGAACAACAATAGTTAGTGAGACTGAAGGATGTGTGTATAAAGGAGTTAAATGAAAAAATTGTGTACGAGGATGGTATACAACATTGGCATGAAATAATAACATCTCCTTGTCATTGAGGCACAAGAATTCCAACGTGGCATGAGTTTGTGCATCAATACTGTTATATTACATGAGTATTTCACATTTATGTTTGCATATTTGGATGAATTTTTGCATGGATATGAATGATGTTGTTCCTTTGAAATTAATACATGTGTATATGAATCAAGGTTAATTTTTTCTAATATTAATAATATTTGGTTGTCATCCTCTAGGTATTATGATTGTTGTGCTATAAGTGCACAGTCATTGGCATTGGGAAAGAACCTCCCAGTCTAATTGTTTTGCAGGGGAGGAAGCTAAGGAAGATGACATGGATTTCCTGGAGTTTGCGACAAAAAATTAATAATTCTTGTGTTTGTGTGTGTGTAAGGGTGCGGGGGATGTAATAACCCTTCCCTGCCCTTGTGTTGTATTTATATGTATGTAGACATTAAGGTTGGGGTGTCTCTATAAGTATCTCCATCGATAGGCTAGTGAGTTGAGTATTACATGATAAGGCCAAAGTCACTATGTAAATAATCTATAGAGACATTTATACTAGTGATATTTGGACTATTATGCTATTAAGTCGGTGTTTATATTACGAGGAACAAATCCCCATGAAACCATGTTAAATATATTGTGGGGCCAACATGCCTGGATGGATTTTCTTGTAAAGGTTGTGAGGCTTTAGAGCCTAGATTTGTAATTTTATGGTAATTACATTTTATTGATAATAAAATAAGCCTGTCTGTAGATCAACTTCATGGAAAAAGGTAAAAAGGAAAAATTTGTGCTCATTTTAAGAAAAGTTCACATTGGGGCCCATGTGGCTTCAAGGAGTGCCACTTGGCTACTGAAGGTCATGCACTCTAAAGGAATTTTCATTAGAGAAAAATTCAACCTAAAAGTTGTAATGAAATTTTCATGTAATTTTCATGTCACAATATGTAAACCAATGAAAATAATTTACATTTAAAAATTGGTACATGTAAAAATTTTGGAGGGAAATTAAGAAAAACCTACATCTTTTATTCGTATTTTTGTCTTATTCCTTTAAATATTTAATCAAATTTCAAGTGTAGATACTCATTGGACGAGGAATTAAATTCCACATCCAACGAGAACCCACTATGCATACTTTTGAGAAGACCCATATTGATAAAAATTGTAGATACATTAAAAATGTGTGTTCAACGCATGTTTTTAATGTGTCTTTGATTTTTATCAATGTGTTTCTTCTTAAAAGTATGAATAATGGGTACTCATTGGATGTGAAATTTAATTCCACATCTAATTATTTTGTACACTTGACATTTGAGTAAACCTATAAGGAGATACGCTAATAATACAATTGAAAAAAGCATTTTTCTTCTTCTCCCTCCAAAATTTATAATTCTTATTTTATTACTTTAACAATTACTTTATATTTCTTTCAATGTTACAAAACATATATATTCATGTTGAGGCATTCCTAAACCCCAATCCATAACTATGGATTAGAACATAATCGTAGTTCCCCTGAGCGGATCTACAAAATACCATGGGTATAAAACAATCATTCCCAAAACCATGTGAAAAATCCATGCACAAAACCATGGATAGGTCTGCCCACGATCTTTGGGTTCGACCCCAAAACTTTGGTCCACCCAACTATTATTGGGTTTGGATAAAAAAAAATCCCGGGGCACTTCCCTCAACCCCATGCATTGGCCTACCTCCCCCCTCCAAACCCTCGGACAAGGGGGGATGCCACCAAGCCTACGACATACAAATACTACTTCTATTCGTCGAAATAATATAGCACATACCCAACATTGTGCCACTTGGGTTTCTATCAATGGGACATGAGCCCATAGTTGGAGAATGAGGTTGTTGGAGTTAGTTTTATGGACATGGTTTTGTTTTTTTCTTCACCACTATTGTCTATGAATTTTTTTCCTAAGAAAAATTCCTTCCAAAACATGGAAGTAAATATAACATATCTATTTGAAACAATCTTCTTGGGAATGGCATGTAGTCTCACAATCTCTTTTATGAATATTTGCATTATATCAGTAGCAGAATTGGTGCATTTGACTGCCAAAAATGAGCTACATTGCTAAATTTTTCCACCACCACCATGATTGCATCATGCTGCTTATCTCTTTTTGGAAATCCTATAATTAAAACCATAGATAATGCCTCACACTTTCATTCTAGAATAGGGATAGGATGCAACAATGCTGTCGAGTGTTTGCATTCAACCTTTACATGTTGGAATTCCATGCATCTTGTTACAAAATTTGCCACTTCTTTCTTCAGATTCGTCTAATAATAGTACCTTTTGATGGTTGTGAGGGTCATTTGATACCTTGGGTGGCTTGAATAAAGCCTTACATTGAATTATTTCATTATTAGCCTTTCTATTTCAGCACTGTTAGGAACACAAATGCACCTTTAAATATGACTAAGTTATCCTTAGTGAGATGTTATCCTTAATCCACACTTCTTTGCTACAAATTTTCCTTCAGTTGATGGCACTTTTCATCCATATGTCTAATTCTTTGAATTATCTCTTCCAGATCTTTTACATACAAACTAACCGTTTCAAAGTGATTTACTAAGACTCTCCCGCTGAAGGAATCAACAACCTTGTCTCCATTTCATTTTTTGTGCTTAATATCAAAGTCTAAATCGTTGAGCATGGCCAACCATCTTTCTTGACTAACATTAAACTTCAGTTGTCCAAACAAATACTTGGGTCCACTATTGTCTTACAAGAGCATGAACTTCTTTCCAAGGAGGTAGTGCCTCCACATTTTCAAAGCATGAACTATGGCGCCCAATTCTAAATCATCTGTCACATAATTTTCCTCATTTTTATTCAACTTTCTCGATTCATGGCATACTAATTTCCCTTCCTACATTAAGAATCCACTGAATTATTCTCTATATGCATCTGTACACAACACGAAGTCTTTATCCAGATCTAAGATTCTCGACACTGGCGCACTGGTGAGGAATTTTTTCAACTACTCAAAGATTTATGCACATTATGTAGTCCACTCAAATATTTTCCCTTTCTTCTGCAAGGTTGTAATGAGGTGACCAATTTTGGAGAAATTTTGAATATATCTCCTGTAGTATCCTTCCAATCCCACGAATGATCTAATCTTATCCATGTGATTTGGAGTTGGCCACTCCCTTGTGGCTCTCATATTTTCAGGGTCAACTGATATGCCTTCCTTAGAGATAATGTGCCCTAGATAATTTATCTATGATTGGAAGACGTCAATATTGGTGATATTTTCATATAGCTTAGGTTATCTCAAAAGTTGTAGCACTACAACGCAATTCTTTTCATGCTAATATTTTATTTTTGAATAGATTAAAATGTCGTCAACAAATCCCATACAAACTTATCCATGTATGGACGTAATACTTCATTCATAAGGCACATGAACATGAGTAGGGAATTAATGAGTATAAAGGGTACCACTACGAATTCATAGTGCCCATATATTTTTCTGAAGGAAGTTTTATGGGGATTTTCCTCCTTAATTCTCACTTGATGGTATCCTGACCTTATGTCAATTTTAGAGAAAATTGCTTCTCCTCTTAATTGATCAAAGAGATCATAAATCCTTGGTAATGGGTACCTATGATTAATTTTTAATTTATTTAGCTACCTATAACCAATGTAAAATTGAAG
This sequence comes from Pinus albicaulis, assembly GCA_034641835.2. Taxonomy (NCBI): domain Eukaryota; kingdom Viridiplantae; phylum Streptophyta; class Pinopsida; order Pinales; family Pinaceae; genus Pinus; species Pinus albicaulis. The sequence goes on from CM076574.1 coordinate 862,834,561, forward strand.
GGTTTTATCTTTCTCTTTAAAAATAATATTGGTGCTGGCCAAGGAGACACGATTGGCCTTATGTAACATTTGTCGAGAATTTCCTTCAGATATAGTTTGAGCTCAACCGATTCTGGAATGCTCATTCTATATGGATATTTCGATGTTTGTGCTCCTCCTGGCATCGGATATAGAAATATATCTCCCTGTGAGGAGGCAATCTAGGAACCTCCACTAGAAAAAAATCTACATACTACTGCAAAACAAGGTAGTTTTGAAGTAATTCAACCTCCATGTCATTTGATCTTCTACAAACTGCCTCACTCTAGAAAAATCGTACTAGAAGCAACATGCATCTTTTACTTCTTCTACATTTTTATTACATGGCAGTGATCAGCCTCAGTGATATGTATTTCCACTTTCCTTGCAACACACTTTTTCTTCCTCGATCATAAAATCAGTTATTTCTTTCTCATAGAAATATACCTTGGTCCGATGTAGGTACAACCAATCTAAGCCCAATAATAGGTCATACCCACCAAATGGTAACACATTCAAGTGGGCTATCATGGGCATTCCACTGAGCTCAAATTCACATCACTTTACCTAATGGTTGAATCTTCTCCTAACATATGTTGCTAGTTGAAGCAACCAAGTCTCATGATGCAATTCCTTTCCAAATCCACCATTATCCATAACATTTGGACTGAATAGATATGGTTGGAACCTAGATCAATCAAAATAGAAGTGAATTGTTGTTCTAGCTTATCTTCCATCTCAATGATGGACACATTGTGATATGCTTGGCGATTGTCCGCTACTACATAAACTCTAGGAATGTTCTGAGGTACTTCACCTACTATGATTTCCTCTTGAGTCTTATAAATATGTAGTCTAACATTGAGTTGATGTGGGTGATCTCTTTCCATGTGGTCCCGACCACAGGTCTAGCACTTGAGTGGTTCTCGGCCTTCAAACCTGGGTTATGTTGTTGCTAGTTTTTGCACATTTTCTTGTTAGAAACATTGGGATTTTGCTGAAACTTTCGTGTCTGAACTCGGTGCCTTACATCCATCCTACGTGGGTTTTTCTTAGGAAAAATATTTGTATTTCTAGTGTATCTATTTTCCTTCAAGTTTCTCCTAATATCAGGTATTTGTTTTTCTTTTTCATAGTAGTCTCCTAATTTATTGATAACATCCTTCATGGTTTGAGGTTCCAACAATTCCATTTTATCTCTAAATTCCATAGGCAACCTGTTGATATGCCTATGAGTATTATATTTCTCATCCTAGATATGTGGTATATACCTCAATAATTCCAAAAATTTGGTGACATACTCATCACTGGTTAATTGTCCCATTTGAGTTCATAAAACTCTTTCTTTTTGCTATCATAATACTGCTCAGACAAGTAGTGTTCTCTGAAGATATTTTCAAACTCTTCCCATGTCATATCCTCTATCATAATACTACTCAAGCAAGTATTGTTCTCTGAAGATAATTTCAAACTCCTCCCATTTCAGATCCTTCCTGGTAATGGCTTGAACATTCTTCAAGTCTTCCCACCTTATGTCGGCTTTCTCTTCCAAAATGTACGCGACAATCCTAGCCTTCATATTCTTGGAATAGTCATGTATTCCGAAAATTTTTCTTCATTCTCATCAACCATGCTTCTGCATCCTTTTCCCTCTTCACATCCCCATCGAATGTAGGTGGACATTTCTTCTTAAATTGTTTAGGCATATCCTCCTTTTTCCTTTCATTTCTTACTAAGTGATGGTGATGTCAAGAATAATGATGCCTCCATGTAACTAATTTAGATGGTATGTTGGAGTACTACACCTGTGTGTTGTTCATTCCACATGGAGTACTTAAAAATTCCCCTCATGGCACAATTTCCTCACTTCCTTTTCCTATGCATTTTCTTGTAACCTCCACAATATGATCTGTTGGTGTTTTCTTCCATTTATTGAGGGCTTATTTTGTCTCTTTGACTCACCCTTACAACAACCTTAGTAAAAATTCCATGTAATAAAAGTTAATAAAGGAAAAATAATAACCAAGGTCAGAAGACACATATTCCAAGTTGAATGTTGGGAAAAACATCCTAGTGCAGATGTTCATGTGGTTTATTATGGTTATGGAAATTGACAAAGGAAATGGCTAAGGCTTTGGAAAGGAAAAGTGGCATTTATTTACGAAAATAATTGAAAATAGGAGAAAATGGAGGCAAAAGGTCATAGGCTTCGCGTGAGGAGGAAAATGAAGGAAAATAATGGAAAATGAAGAGAATAGAGGCCTAATTAATAAAAAAAATTCTGAGGATTTGTTCATGGGTTTTGTTCAATGCAGTTTTGGAGCTCTCGTTATTCTCTCTCTCTCTCTCATACTCTTCGATACTTATATTTTTCTTGGAGCACTTTTGGAGGTTGTGGAATACTTGGAAATTTGAAGAAAGAACACAAAGAAATACTAGGAAATCACAAGAGGACATCAGGATCATAATATATAACATGCTTTGATTGTAGGTATTCAGTTGCATGTATGCTTTCCTCACTATTTTTTGCATGCATGATGTATGCATGTTGTTTCTTGGTCATGATCTGTCAATGGCATGGAGGATTTCCTTGATTGTAGTGGATTTGACTAGCCTTTCAATTTCCTGGATAGACATGGTGTTATGGGTTCAATTTCAATGTGTTTTTTCTAGTTGGCTCTCATGTTCCTTTAGTTGTGGGTTGAGTTACTAGTTTCTAGAGCCTTGGTTGGAAAAACGCTCTAGTGCTCGATGGACAACTATGGGTTTATTTACTAGTCCTGGAGCCTTGGTTGGAAAAATTCTCTAGAGCCCTAGGTGTTTTGAGTTACTAGTCCTGGAGCCTTGGCTGGACAAATGATTTGGAACCTGGAAAAAACTAGGGTTGATTTACTAGTCCTAGAGCCTTAGTTGGAATAAATGCTCTGGAGCCCTAGACAACTTGGGTAAAGACCAATCTGGTGATGGTTGTGATGTCCGACCATGAGGTGGAATCACTGGTTGAGGATTGAGATTGTTTGGTTTGTAGAAGCCATGGAATGGTTTTGATGGATTTGGTTTATGAGATCCCACAATCATGCTTGAACTATGGCACAGGGGTGACTAGCTATAGAGACATTTGGCTCAGCTATTTCTATGGTTGAGTGGAATGTGGAAGTCCTAGACTTGGTTTATTTTTCTTATGGAAATACGGGCTCTTTTCCTATTGTATTGATTGGTAAATATGCTTGTTATTTTATGGCTTATATGGATGTTATGTGATTTTCAATTTTTTCCTTATGTGTTGGTTCTTACTGAGTTTTATGATGGTGATGAAGTATGTCTCTTATCATGTTATGATTCGTAACTAAATGACCAATGTATAAATGAATAAATACATGATAATGTAGTTAATGTGATGTAGAAACAATGCTTCTTAATGATTCTTATATAAGTATGAGACCCTTATGCTCAGATTTGTTATTAAAACCTATAGATTACATATTTGTGACATGTTTGGAGAAATTTCTGTCATGTCTAGTAGTGGTCTAGTCAAGTCCTTGTTCGAATTTTTGATTTTGCACCATTTTTTCATTGTTATATTACATTTATGAACTTTTCATTGAGTTTAGGCAGTGACATGGCCTCTGGGCCTGAAAAAGTGGCTCAAATTTTGGGGACGTTGGCACAGGTATGTGGGAAAACATTCTTGGATGCACACATGCATATGTTGTGGGAGAGTCCAAAGATTCCTAGATGCACCCATGCCTATACTGTGGGAGCACCCAGGGGTTTTAAGGTCCAAAACCTTAGGGGGACCTAGGGGTTGGATACCTGAGTGGTTGGGTTGGCACTAGGGAGTTTTTTTGCTAATGTGGAAGGTTTTGTTGAGGTGCTTTCATCGATTCTACTTCCTTAAGGTCACCTATGAAGTTGAATCTCATCATAGTAACTCTTCGTCACATGTTTACCTTGGTTTGATGGTTACTTAGGTAGATGTGGGAGGAGGGTGTTACTGAGTGTTATTAGAGCATGGTTTAGCCCTTGGACTGGATGAGCAGTGTGTGGTGGTCAGGAATTCACGTTGGTTGTATGTTTGTTAAAAATCCTTGCAGTTCTATATGCTTGTGGTATATGAATGGTGTGAGTCATGATTATGGTGATATCTCCATGTGGAGAAGGATGTTTTGTTGTGGAATGTGTTGTCATGAGTGTATGAATAGTTATGTATACATGTCAAGTGGTTACATGTATTGTCTTTGTATGCTTGATTACATGTTTTTACATGTTGTCATAGGTATTGTTCATATATTCTTGGTTATATTTTGCTTATTCTTGTGTATTTTTGTTGTCTATGGGTGTGTATTATCCTTGATTATGTTGGTTTATTGTTCATCTTTATTCTTGTGTATTTTCCATGTACATTGGTATGGTTGATTTTTTCATGCATGCGGTCATGGTATGCATAGTGATATGGTTTTGCACTGATGACTAGACTCGAGCTAGAATGATGTTTATGTGTTGATACGCCAATGTGTTATATGTCTATATGATGATATGATTATATATATACATGTGTTAAGTTGATTGGTTGATCTTGAAGATCACATATCCTCCCCGATTTATGCTAAGGTACATTGGTATATTGAGATTTTGTTTAGATGACATAGTATGCATAGTATTGGTATGTATACTATGACATAGTAGGTTCCATTGTTCCACCTATAGTAAATACATACCTTGTAGTGCTCCTCCTTTTATCTCTATAACCGACCATATCTACATCAACGTATCCCTGTAGAGCAATGTTTGAGCCACCAAAGCATAATTCTTGATTTGTGGTACCTCTCAAATATCTCAGAATCCATTTCACTTCCATCCAATATTCTTTTCGTGGATTGTTCATGTACCTTCTTACATATCCCACTACATGTGCAATATCAGGCCTTGTGTAGACCATTCCATACTTTAAGGTTCCAAATGCTAATGCATATGGAACTTTAGACATATAATCCATTTCTTATTGTGTCTTGGGGCACATCTCCTTACTAAGTTTGAAATGGTTAGCCGAAGGTGTACTAAGTGGTTTTGCATTATACATATTAAATATTTTCAACACCTTTTTTATGTACTCATTCTGAGACAATGTTAATTTACGATTTTTACCATCTCTAGTTATTCTCATACCAAGGATTTGCTTTGTAGCTCCAAAATACCTCATTGCAAATGGATTTTAAAAATTTCCTTTGAGCACATTTATTTCTTGCATGTTAGACCCTTCACAAGCAGGTCATCTACATCCAATAACAATATAATATAGCTTCCATCATTTTTATTTTTCAAATGAACACAATGATCATAGTGACATCTGGTATAACCTTGTTTGGACATAAAGCTATCAAATTTTAGATAGCACTGCCTCAAAGCCAATTTTAAGCCATACAAGCTCCTCTTTAGCATGAAAACTATTTTTAATTTCCCTTTGACGTCATATCCTTGTGTTTGTTGAATATATATCTCTTCCTCTAAATCACCATAGACAAAAATTTTATTTACATCTAAGTGTTCAAGATGAAAATCTTCTACTGCTACATAACTTAAAATAGTTCTGATTGAATTCATTAAGAAAAAATATTTCATCAAAGTCAATACCATTGTTATGTGCAAACCCCTTCACCGCAAGTGTAGCTTTGTACCTTTTTTTTCCTCCATATTCTTCCTTCAACCTGTAAAGCCATTTATTTTGCAATGTTGTTTCACCTACAGATGACCTGACTAACTCCCAAGTCTTGTTATGTATTAAGGAGTCCATCTCTTCTTTCATGGCTATCTCACACTTCTTCCTGGTTTCTACCTTCATTGCTTCTTCATAAAATTTAGGTTCACCAGAATCAGTCAAAAATACATAATATAATGAACCAGAATATCGTTTAGGGGGTCTACTTATCATGGTAGATCTTCTAACACCACTTTCTGGTGTTTCAGGTGCGTGTTGCTATTGTGGTGGTTTCTGTTGTTGTGGTCATTGATTATTATTATTTTTAGGCACCTTTACTTTTTCTGTGATCTCATCAAGAACGATGTATTTTTTTTTTTCCTGCAACTGATCCCTATACAAAACCTTTTCTTTGAATATTAATCTCTTTTCCTGATGATTTTGTGATTTTCATAGTCATATAAGTGATAAAGAAAATCATTAACACCATATCCAATAAACACAAATTTCTTTTAATTTTCTTGAAGCTTTGTTCTATTTTATTTATCAGTGTCGACAAAGGCCTCACAACCAAAAGGCCTTAAAAAGGAGTAGTTTATTGTTTTACATGTCCATGCCTACTCTGGAATGCCACCATCCAAGGAAGTTGAAGGCCCTCTATTTATTGGATAAACAAAAGTATATTCAACATATTCCTATAATTTTAAAGGCAATACTGCATGTAATCTCATTAACCTTGCATGCTCCATGATTGTCCTGTTCATCCTTTCTGACACACCATTTTCCTGCAATGTTATTTGAACTGTCTTCCTTATGTGAATTCCATGCTCTAAGAAGTACCTATAAAACTCTTTGCAGCAATATTCACCTTCATTCTCTGATCTGATATAGTTCAACTTATTTCCTGTCTCAATCTCAACCAAAGCTTTCCATTTCTTGAAAGTATCAAATACATCAGATTTATTTTGAATACAATAAATACAAGTTTTTCTAGTTGCTTCATCATTAAAAGTAACATAATAATGAGAGCCACCGAGAGATGATACCTGAGCAGGTCCCCATACATATCTATGCACAAGCTCTATTTTTTCTCTCTCTTTTCTTTCCCAACTCTAATAAATCTTACTCTCTTCTATTTTCCATAAAAACAATTCTCACAAAAATCCAAATCAATATTCTTCAAACCTGGCAACAATTTTGTTGAGTGAAGAATCTTCATACCCTTCTCACTCATGTGTCCAAGCCTATAATGCCATAATGTTGCATCTGCTCCTATGGAGGTTAAATAATTAATAAAATTAGAAATACGATTGCATAAATACAATGTACCAACCTTTTCTCCTTTTTTATTATCAGGGCTCCTTTAATGACCTTCTAGGTATTGTCTAAAAGAGTTGTCACACAACCTTCACTGCCTACCTGCCCTATTGAAATCATATTTTTCTTCAAACTTGGAACATGACTTACCTCCTTCAATAACCATTATTTTCCATTGTTTTGTTTTACAAGAACTTTACCCATTCCAACGATTTTACAGGGTTTATCATCACCCAGACGAACCTATCCAAAATATCCTTGAACATAATAATGAAAATGTTTCTTATTAGGTGTGCCATGGAATGAGACCCCTAAATCTACCACTCAGGCACCAAAAATTTTTTCTAAAGAAAGAATAAAAGCATCTTGTAACACATCACTTGTCACATTTTCTTCATGATCATTTTCTTGCTATGTGTCTCCTTCTTTTCCCTTCCAAGACTAACAATATTTCTTCAGGTGTCCTTTCTTCTCGCATTTCTAGCACACTATCCCTGATCTAGACTTGGATGTACCTTTCCTTGATTTACTGTGATATCCTGAGTTGTCTCCTCTTTCCATTTTTATTCCCCTAGTCTATGCACTCAAAGCATTTCCCGATGTCTCACCAGAGATTATCTGTCGCATTTCATCACTAAGGATGGCACCGTTATCATCATCAAACTTCAAAGTACTAGATCTAGAGACAGAGTTACAAATGGCCATAACTAAACCATTCCAAATTTCTGGTAACGAACACAGAAATAATAGAGCCGCAACTTCATCATCAAATTTTAAACCTGTAGGACTTAACTGACTAGAAACTGTATTAAATTCATTTAAATGGTGAACAACAAATCCACCTTCCAACATATTCATATTAAATAAATGTTTCATAAGAAATACTTTATTTTAGGTTTATGGTTTTTCATATAGTTTCGATAATGCTATTGTGGAGCGATAAAAAGGGTCTTTTTAACTCCTAATTACCTTCACATTAATTATCAACCCAGGGACGACTTTTTATTCCAAGAGTGTACTCAGTCTGAGGCGGCTATTTACTCAAGAGTAATGTTTTGCAGTATAGTGCTTAAAATCCAAAAGTAAATGAAAGCTAGAAACAAAATCTAATTGGAACAGCAAGAAACTGAAATGTTCTAAACTAAATCATTCATTTGGAAAAATAAGCAATGTATCAGTCAAGGGTTTGACAACAATAGCCCATCCCTTTGGAAACTGATGGAAAGGAAATTAGAGCATAGACCACGGGTCTGGGAGCTAGACAGTGAATGCCGAGGCTCACTACAGCCTTAGATCGTCTCTCACACCAAAACAACAAATGCTAGTAAATGGAACGGCAGATAGCAAAATAGAACAACAAAGTAAATGGGCAGCAAACTGTAATTAAAAGAATCTGGACAGCAAACTCTAATTAATGGAAATGAACAATAGCAAAGCCAAATTAATAGCAATCTTTACTCTAAGAATAAATCGAACAGCACAAGGAAATATAACAGCATTGATTAATGAGAGGATATGAAACAACGCTGGAAATCCAAATACAAATACACAATGACTTAACACACGGCACACATTAATAGTAATCTGATCCAATTATCAATCTTAGTTAGAAAGAGTACGACTGCATTTCAAAGTAGAACAACATTGTTTATAGATCCAACAATCGCAAAGAACATAACTCCCAAGATAAATTTCGTGATGTTAATGAACAAGTGCACAGCACAGCGGCTCTGTAATTAAACAGCAACAGTATTATGTAAAGACTAGCAGTATTATATCAACACTTAAAAGAACAGAGATACGATGCAGAGTCAATACAATAGTTCTGTCTTTAGAAACCTTAATAAATTAAGCATAACAGAGCGTGTGATGTAAACTAAACAACACATCAGATTACCAAATAATGCTAATAAGAAAAACCACGCATAAACCAAGAAGATAATATACAGCAGCAGCACAATCCACCAGAGGCTGGGCCCTTGGCCGCCAGCGGATGCTGCTGGGCTACTTCAGAATGAGAAGAATGAATGGCAACCAGATTTACATTAAAATATCAAAGCAGAGTTATAATGGATTACAACAAGAAATCTCTCAATCGCACAGCCATTATCCATTCTCTCTTCCATCCTCAATTCTGATTCTCTAATTCATCCTCAATTCCATCATTCGAATCCATCCCTGAAGTCCTCCCTCTCTCTCTGATCTCTGTTCTGATTTAAATACAAAGAGAGCAGAGAGTGGTTACAATGGAGATAATTACAACATGATTCTATTACAAAATTAGATTGTTTCCAACCAATTGATCAACAAGAAGAAGGCGAATTTGGCTTTGCAGCTGAGATTTGGAGGACGGCCGCAACAACAGAACTGAGAAAATCGTGCTTAAAGAACTCTGCGAATCTCTCAACACAAGCCGAATTTGGGCAAATCGTTCTTTGGTAAAGTTAATTGGGTCCGTTCTGGACAAAACCCATGTTCCGGATTTTCCAGATTCGCCTTCATTTGCTCAGAATCTCAACCGCAAATCTGTCACTCCTTATTCCAGCGCATTTCTGAGTTGGCACTTTTAATGATCAAATCTTCAATCTGGAAATTACCTTGGAGGCTAAAAATGGTGAATAATGTTATAACCAATTTATTAAAACTATCATTGATAAAATAATTCATAATCATCAATTTATTAGAAATAAAGGAGAATAAATAACATTCATTCATAGAAGCATAAATCATCATAAAATGGATTTAAATAATAAATTATAATAAATGACGTGATGAAGAATGGTAGAAATGGGTGGAATAAGTTTTCAAAAGTGATAATAATAATGGCATATTAACGACCCAACAACTATCATTAAACCATTTGTTTTTGTTTCCTTTCAAATATTGAAGGCTACTGATGTTGCCAGGCACAACCGTATTGTTACAAGTGCATTTTTGTCAAGAATCTCCCATTCTTCATCTGTCATACCCGACGAATTCTTTGTTTTTCTGCTCAACGGTGGGTACAAATATTTCTGATATAGATAATCTTCCATTTGAATCTTCCAAAGCTGTTAGTTTTGGTCATTAAATTTCTCGACCCTAAACCTGCCATTTTCCGCCATTACTCCCACTCAAACTAGGAAATATTCCTTCCTGAGAGTTTATCAGCCAAATATACCTTCGGCTTTGATACCAGTTGTTAGAAAATTATATATTGTAGAGCAATGGAACACATAAAATATGTGGAAACACAAACACATAAATAAGATATAAAATAAGAGAGACATATATATATGCATCTCACCCAACTTGGGCTACGTCCATGGAAAAAATTAATCCTTCCTTTCTGTTATCTAGAAAAATGAAGAGACACAACCTACAACAGATTCGTTCTAATATCCTCTACTTTGTCACATACTCCCCCTTTCAATTTCTCGCTTAGAGTATACACATTGTTATCATCCCTAGAGACAGCCTTGAGTTGTGAAAGACCGGTGCCTAGGACATCTTATATAGCAAGGAGCATATGATATAACATGGAAAGTTATCAGAGAAAGTTTCTCATGCTATCTCTTGTAAACAGGAAGGCTAGTTTGAATCGGACCAAAACCTCCAGAAACTTGACACGGGGAAGGCAATACTGCAGAAGTAAGATGTGAAACTCTAATACAAATGTATTAGAAAATTCAAAGGTAGCTTACTGTAAAGAGGGCTGGGTTCTAAAATACCTGACAGAGATGAATAATTAGAAGGTGTTTACTGTGTATGAAATATTGAGATAATACTAACTTGTCATTGGGATGATATCCAGAAAAAAATATCAACAGGTAATGGGCTTACAAAATTAAGAATCCATACATGAAAATACAATTTTAAAAATAACATCCCATAGAAGCTAATATAGCAGAAGTATGGTTGAAGTGGAAAATGAAACAGTATATCATGCTTGAGCCATATTTAAAGCGCTCGACAGATTCTAGCATGAGTATCAATTAGGATAAATTCATACCAAAAACTAGTGAGCCACTCGCATTCCAGAACATGATACAAGAGAAATGGATGAAAACGAGATGAACAATTAAAATATCACATATAGGGGAGAGTTACAAAATGTGAAGCACAAAAACCAGAATCCTCGTTAAAGATGGAACTCCTCATCACTGAAACCTGACGGGCTCTTTGCATTCATATAAAAGCTCAACAAAATGCCTACAAAATTCTCTTCACAACATATTTTTTTGGAAATCTGGAACCCTTTACAATCTATTCTTGGGGATTCTTATAGGAGAAAATTTTCTGGAAATCTGGAACCCTTTACGATCTGTTCTTGGGGATTCTTATAGGAGAAAAACTAGTAACAATAGTGGATGATGTACATTAAATTAATTCATTAAGACAGCATAGAGGAAGTGTCCACACCCATACTGATTAATGGCACCGCTTTGCTGTATTTACTTTATAGCATGGTTGAGGAGTCTTTGTCAGGTCGATATCTGAGCTCTGATGTTTCCTTGGAGTCCTCTCCGGTTGTAAAGCTCTCTGTTCTACCTTCTAGAATTGGTAAACTAGATAGAAAGTCCATGGGCCTCCATAATCCATAATTGATGGTTCTGGCAGTCTTTAAGAAGCTTCTGTCAGTGTAATTAACTGTTTCTAGGCTCGAGGAGGCATGGAGGCTTTAGTGGGAAGGTGTACTGTCTCGAGAAAAACGTCCCGCAGATATTCAAACACAGATGTGGCTGTTATGTGTGCTCTTTAGTCTTCCAACTGCATCCTTTCCTTTTGAACAAGGATTAAAGCATTTAATCTTCAATAATAGGCTTTAATATTTCTAATCCATCTCTTCTGTTACTCTGACCGCTGTTGTAATAACCCTTCTATGTTCCAAATCATAGTGACTGTGATTATGGAACCTAGAGTGAATCCGTCACTTATATAACAACCCTACACAATACGATAAACTCATTACAAAATCCAGGGAGTGGCGGAAATGGTGAAAACGGGAGAAGAAATGATAATTAGTGTAAACGCTAGAGTTTAAGTCTCGGGAAAATACAAAGGAAAAGGATCGAATGAATGGAATTAGGCCTTTGATGGTGGGACTCAGCTAAGGCAGAGGGCGATTTAATGTGAGCCATTCGATCTCAGGAGGAGATCGACGGTTGGGATCATCTGGTGGAGTTAATGGGGACATCCGATGAAGAAAAATGGTGAAATGCGCGATACATTGTGAGCCGTAGATCTGGATCAAATGGACGATCACGATGGGATTGGTGGATCGTAATTGGAAGGGACGGAGGGTAACACCTTTAGCACTTGCGATTGGCAATGCACGATTGAGCACTATCCATCCGATTTGGAACAATATCGATGGCGGATATTGAATCGGCGGGGAGGGAAATTGATGCGATGAGATCTAGACCGTTGGATCTTTGAGAGGTCAACAGCTGGGATTGGATCACGATCGGAGAAGATAGGAGGAGGGGATGCATGGGCTGGTGGGATGTGATTAGCACTAGGCCGTTGGATCTTTTAAAGATCGGTGGTTGAAAACAAAGCAGAAGCCAATAGTGTAAAACTTCATCGCATCGGGGAAAATCTGTTAACAAAGGAATGTGCACTCTGTTCCTTCTGATTACGATTACTGCCCAGGCCTTAAGCACTTGGTCTCGGACGTAGGGAATATGGAGGGGGAAGTGGTTGAGGGGGCTGGCCGAAAGGGGCTAAGCCTGTGTATGTTAAAAAAATGGAATTTTGGCCTATTTTTAGTGCGTTTTAAGGCCAAAAGAGGGATACGGTAGGGGAAAAAAGGGCTATTAAACCAGTCAAAGGGTATTTGAAAGACTTAAAAGGAGAGTTAGGATGATTTTAAGGGTAAGTGAGGAATTAAAAGGGGAGAAAAAGTGATGAAAATAGAGGTTTAGAGGGAATGAAATAAGAGGGAAAAGGCCTTTTTGGGCATTCTTCACACAAATAGAGAGGCTTTTAAACTAGAAACAGCGGTGACGATTTATCAAAGGACAAGGGCACAAAGAGGCTTCGAGGATGATGTGTTTTCAGAGGAAATGCATTCCTTGAAGGCTCAAAAACAATTTTGCCCCCTGTTTGGGCATGTGCTTAGTTATTCAGCCCCGTGACTTAGCTTATCATCGTTTCTCTCCAGCCATTATTTAAAATTTTCACCACGATTCATGACATTCAATACTTGGCTACTCAAGGTTAACTTTAAAAATGACTAATGTTAACCATATGATCAACACACACCATACACAAACACAATACAATACCCTCATACAACACAGGGGTTGCCTTTTAGGGAAAAAAACCCCAAATTAAACATAACTTCTATTGTCAGATCATTTGCCTAATGAATGGCCCAGATTGAGTACGAAATTAAAATATTTCACAAGGAAATTTTACATATATTTTTAGCTTCGGGGGCACTACCCTCGAAAACTCCCACTGGGGGGTGGCTCCAAAATGTCATCACCATCCACCTGGACCCCGCTTTTAGCAATCAAACAACGTGTGATGCTATCAACTCGTTAAGAATAGGGGTCCAATGTAGTGATATATCTAAATAAAGAAGATAACTAGGCTCCACACCCAACAGTACAGTGCGCAGGAGGCACAAATAGTGGGAGATGTTTGACATAGTATTCCCAATATTTATGCAACACTGGATAAGAGGTAGGGAAATCACCACATGTCTATTATCGAGTTAGATGGTAAGATTTGTGATAAATTTTTTTCTATTTTTATTTACCCTAAATTTAATTATTGTTATGTTATTCCTGACTTGGTCGATAAGCGTGGTTTTAATAGATAAGTGCATGCATAGTCTTGGTTAGTGCAGTTGGCTAAAGGTAAAAGGAAAAGAGTTCATCATGGCATAATATATTGTGCATTTGAGTTGAATGACATGTCTATAGTAGCACATTTTAACATATTACAATTGGGGCCATATAGTATGCTACTCGATATGGACTAGCTATATATTCATAGGACCAAGGTAGATTTTTATGATAAGTCCATTAAGTGTTCGGACGAAAATGGGGAACCAAGGGTCTTAAGGGGTAAGAATAAATCCACATAATTTAGGATGGTGAAAACTATGCAACCTAAGTGTAGTCAAAACAAATTGTGTATTTTCTTTCGAGTGCATATTTGTAGTGACAAAGTTAAGTAAGTTGAGGGTGTAGATGTTTTGAGAAGGTACCTAGTTGTACAACAGTTTCATGATGTATTTCCTGTAGATATTTCATAGTTTCCACCTCACATGGAAGTATAATTTTCTATTGAGTTGGTACCTAGGGGTAGCGCCAATATCAAAGGCACCTTATAGGATGAGCACACCTGAGTTGTTAGAGTTAAATTTTTAGTTGAAGGAAATGCATGACAAGGGATACATTAGGCCAAGTGTATCACCATGGGGTGCAATGATATTGTTTGTGAAGAAGAAATATGGTACTCTCAGATTCTGAATTGATTACAGGCAGTTGAACAAAATAACCATCAAGAACAGGTATTTGTTTATGAGGATTGATGACTTATTCAATCTGCTCAAGCGAGGAATAGTGTATCAAATATTGATCTGACATTGGGATATCATCAGGTATGCATCAAAGATGATGACATTCACAAGAAAAACTTCCAGATCAAGTATGAGAATTATGAGTTTGTTGTAGTTCCTTTCAGTTTGACTAATTCTCCAGCTACATTTATGTGCTTGATGAATAGTGTGTTGTGTCACTATCTAGACAAGTTCGTTACTGTATTCATTGATGATATACTTATATATTCTAAAAATAAGGAAGATAATGCCGAACATTTAGCAAAAATGTTGATATTTCTAAGAGAGAAACAATTGTATGGTAAGCTTAGAAAATGTAATTTCTTTTAGATTGAGGTACATTACCTAGGACATGTTGTTTTAAAGGAGGGTATCACAGTAGATCCATAAAATATAAGGGCCATCATGAAGTGGTTAGCTCCTAGGAATGTGAATGACATGAGATACTTCATGGGATTGGCAGGTTATTGTAGGAATTTCATCAGAAAAGTATCACAGATTTCTTGTCCTATTACATCATTGCAAAGGAAAGGTAATAAGTTTGAATGAACAAAGGAGTTTGAGGCGAATTTTGAGTAGCTTAAGTAGTTGTTGACAGATGCTTAAGTGTTAAATATCGTAGATCAAAGCAAATAATTTCAAGTATGTACAAATTCTTGCAAGAGAGGACTTGGTGGAGTTCTTATGTAGGAGGGATAGGTGGTATGCTATGGGTCACGAAAATGGAATGAGCACAAGAACAACTATTTGATGCATGATCTTGAGCTAGCAGCAATCATGCATGCATTGAATATGTGGAGGCACTATATTATGGGTAGACGATTTTTATTGATGAGCGATCACAGTGGATTGAGGTATCTAATTGATTAACCAAATCTGAACACCTGACAAGCTAGATGGTTGGCCATGAGTCGAATTTGAGATCAAGTACGTCAAAGGTAAAGAGAACAAGCTTGAATATTCTCTTAACAGGTGTATACAGGTAAATCACATACAAGCTATGAGATCCTATGGGACAAATTTACAGGATGATATCTTGCAAGTAGGTCAGCATGATGAAAAATATATGGAGATTATGCACATGTTGTAGCAGAGTACAGGTAGCGGTAGAGGTACAGGTGTATAGGAAGCGACTGTCGTCTCATAAAAAATGGATTGGGTAGGTTTAGAGACAAGATATATGTGTCAGACATAAGTGAGCTCAATAAGTTGATATTGAGGGAGTTTCATCGAAACCATATTCAGGTCACCCATACCACCAAAAGACATTTACCGGAGTAAAGAAGTTATATTATTGGCTGAATTTGAAAAGAGGCGTAGTACAATTTTTGTCTAGGTGATTGGATTTTCAATAGGTTAAGGTAGATTGTAAGCATTGAGGTGGAATGTTGTAGCTGATTTCGATTCCTAAATGGAAATGGGAGGTCATTTCCATGGAATTGATCATAGGGTTTCTGAGAAAAGTGAGACAACATGATTCCATTATGGTTGTTGTGGACAGGTTGAAAAAGGTAGCTCATTTCATTCTAGTGAAGTTTACATTCTTAGCTAGTGATGTAGAATAGGTTTTCTTTAGATATGTGGTTAGATTGCATGGTTTTCCAAAGAATATTGTATCAGAAAGGGGAAAAAATTTCACTTCCATGTTTTGGAAGGAGTTATTTACAAGTTTGGGCATAGATTTTTCCTTCAATATATCTTATCATCTGTAAGAATATGTACAGACAGATAGGGTCAATATGATATTGGAGGAAATGTTGAGGATGTATGTGATGCATCAAAAATGGAAGTGGGAAGAGTATATTCCACTAGTAGATTTCATTTACAACAATGGGTATTAGGAATCCTTGAGGATGAGTCCATTTGAGGCATTGTATGGGTGGAGTTGCAATACTCCCTTCATTTGGAGCGATCCAATTAATAGGGTTTTGATTACATAAGACATGTTGGTAGAAATGGAACAGGAGATGTAGGTAATCAAGAAGAATTTCAAAACATCAGAAGATAGGAAGAAATTTTTTCCAGATAGCAACAAGTTGTTTAAGGAGTTTCAGGTTGGGGAACATGTGTAGTTATGCATCAATTACAAGTAGAGCTCGTTGTGGATTGGATTATGTGCCAAGCTAACACCACGATTTTGTGGACCTTCCAGGATTATTGAGAGGATTGGGCTAGTAGCTTGTTGACTTACACAAACTTCCACAGTAAAATTCGATGATTTTTTCCATTTTTAATTTCTTAAGAAATATGTTAGAGATTTTTATCATGTGATTGACTGGTGTGTATCATAGGTGGAACCATAAGGAGAATTATAGCTGGAACCTTAGTGAAATTTTCATAGAAAAAAATTCATGCTCTGGAATCAAGAAATCAAGCATGTTAAAGTGCAATGGAAGCACTTTGGGCCCGTTGAATCTACATGGCAGATGGTGGATTAGATGGGGGCTGAGTATCCATCATTATTCTTGGTTGAGTGATTTTTTTTGTATATGTTAGTATGATTATTTTGTATATGTACATATGTGTAGGATGTAAACAATGCCATGAGCTATGTTATAAAGCTCCAATAAGTAGTATGGGTGTCATGTCATTATGATGTTATGCTTCTATGTTGTCATGTTGGTTTGATTATCATTAGGTTGATCATTGTAAATACTACAATGAGCTATGTTATAAAGATATATGGGAAGTATGATTTTCTACAACATTCTTGTTCATTTTAGGTGTTGTTCAACACTGAGTACAATGTTCCCCCAAGAGGGGGGCGGGGGGGGGGGGGGGGGGGGGTTCTGTAACAACCCTGGTGAAAATTCCATGGAATAAAAGTTAATGAATGAAAGATAATAACCAAGGTCATGGGACATGTATTCCAAGATGAATGTTGGGAAAAATTTCATAGTGTAGGTGTTCATATGGTTTTTTATGGCTATGGAAATTGGAAAAGGAAATTTCTAAGGCTTTGGAAAGGAAAAGTGACATTTATTGGCATTTATCTATGAAAATAATGGAAAATGGGAGAAAATGGAGGCGAAATATCATAGGCTGCATGAAATGAGTAAAATGAAGGAAAATAATGTAAAATGAAGAAAATAAAGGCCTCATTAATAGAAAGGCTTTTGAGGATCAATTCATGGCTTTTTTTTCATTTCATTTTTGGATCTCTCATTATTCTCTCTCACTCTCTCGCTTATACTCCTAGCTACTTAGATTTTTATTGGAGAACTCTTGGAGGGTGTGGCATACTTGTAAATTTGGATCAAGAAGGAAAAGGAAGAGGAGAAAATCACAGTAGGAAATTGGGATTAACAACTACAATGAGTTTTGATTGCAGGTACTGAGTTAGATGCATGTTTTCCTCACTAGTTTTGGAATGAATGGTGTATGCATGTGGTTTATTGGTTATGATATATCATTGACATGGAGGATTTCCTAGATTGATAATGTATTTTCCTAGCCTTTCCATTTCTTGGATAGCCATGGTGTTGTGGGTTCAGTTTCATTGTTTGTTTTCTAGCTAGTTCTAATTTTCCTTTATATGTGGGTTGAGTTACTAGTCTTGGAGCCTTGGTTGGAAAAACACTTTAGAGCCCTAGGTGGGTTGGGTTACTAGTCATGGATCCTTGGTTAGAAAAATGTTTTGGAGCCCGAAAACAACTGGGGTTGAGTTACTTGCCTTGGAGCCTTGTTTGGAAAAAATACTCTAGAGCTCTAGATATCTTGGGTAGAGACAAATCTAGTGATGGTTCTGATGTCTGATCATGAGGTAAAATCACTTCTTGAGGGTTGAGGTGGTTTGGCCTTTGGAAGACCTGGTTTACATTTTATGGATTTGGTTTATGAGATCCCACATTCATGCTTAGAATATGGAATGGGGTTGATTGGCTGAAGAGATAATTGGTACAACCATGTCTATGGTTGGGTGAAACATGGAAGTCACAGACTTAGTTGCAATTTTATTATGGAAATAAGAGCTCTTTTCCTCCTTTATTGATGGGTAAATATGATTTTTATTCTGTGGCTTATATGGCTATCATGTGGTTTCCATTTCTGTTTCTTATATGTTGGTTATGACCGAGATTTATGATGGTGATGAATTATGGATCTCATCATGTTTTGACTCGTAATTGAATGAATATATGCCTAAATAAATGATAATGCAGTTAATGTGATGTAGCAATAATGTGCCTTAACGATTCTCAGATATGTATGAGACCCATATGCTTAGATATATTATTTAAACACAGATTACATATTTTTGCTTTGTTTGAAGAAATGCCTGTCATGGCTAGTAGGGGTCTAATCAAGTCCTCATTCAAATGTTTTCTTGTAAACCATTGTTTCTCTATTCTATTCCATTTATGAACTTGTCATTTAGTTCTGGGCAGTGGCCTGGGCTCAAGGCTTGAAAAAGTGGCCAAAATATTGGGGACACTGGCACACGTTTGTGGGGAAAATTCCCTGGATGCACACATGCATATGTTATGGGAACGTCTAGAGCCTCCAAAACACACCCATGCCTATACTGTGGGAGTGTATGGGGTTTTTAATTTTCTAACACCTAGTGGAACCAAGGGGTTGGATACCTGAGTGTTTGAGTTGGCTCCTATAATTTCTTCTATTGATGTGGAATTTTTTCTTCATGTGTTTCCATCGATTCTACTTCCTTAAAGTCACCTAGGTGGTTGAATATGATCATAGTAACTCTTCATCACATGTTTTCTATTGTTGGCCAGTTATTTTGCTAGATGTGGGAGGACGGTGTTACAACCCTCCTCTTAGATTTACTTTTCCTCTTCTAGTATGAGTGACTTTGCAGGATGACTGTTTTGATCTCAGCTTGCCTTTATTAGGGTCTTACTAGCCTCTCATTATCATCATTAAATATTCTCACCTCATCCCTTAGACTTCTCAAGGTGTTCATCTAGACTAGGGAATGACTCCCCACCCCTTGGCCAACTGATCTCTCTCTCTCATTAGTTTTGACCCCATCACTTCCATGTTGTGATTGATCATAAATTATATATTTAACCATTCTAGTTCTCATCACCATGAATTATTTTTTTTAATGATGCTTGTGATATGCTATCAATGACACTCCTTGTTGGACATTTCAAAAAATATATAATTAAATATTAGGGTCATGATTTACCATGGAGACCTCTTCTGCAAAAAAGAAATCATGTTAGCGTGTCAACACACTTATAAATATTATTCATCATGATAATCAAAACAACATGATATCTATTACATGCGACCCCTAGAATAAAAAACATGACCACGATCTTATTCTCAGAAACTTTAACTAATGGCATATTACCCTCAAAGAAGGGATCAATAGGTTAATTTGAGTTCTAATTTTAGAAAATTACTTAGTAAAATAATTTTCTCTATTTTTTTATTTTTATTTTAGCACTTGTTCATGATGAAACCCATCCAATCCAACCTTGAACTTAGGCTTTGGTACCACTAGACAACGTACCCCCTTACTTTACCAGGGAAAGAGAGTCATTACTGGTGAATATGGTCCCCATTGTATGGTCATGTAAATGGTATTAGGAGGGTCACACCCTTTATTTTTAATTTTTTCCCATTCACATCTATGTATTTCTTTATTTTTTGCATAGGGTATGGCAACCACTAATTCCATGCTACCACATGGTGGTTTGCTATGAGCTTGTCAAATCAACAGGTGAGAGGATGGTCAGGGCATACATATCTCCCTATTTTTTAGGTTCACCTCACATCCTGACTCCTAACCTCCTGACCTTCAACCTAGTTAGGTCGAAATACTAACTACCCCCCTTTTAGTCAGAACACGACCCAACATCCCAACCTTCGACTAAGTCAGGGTTAGATTTTCCGTCCTTATGTTACTACTCAAGCATTAGTTTTGGAATTTGACCTATGGCCATTTTTCTAGTTGTGTGGACCCCGTAGGTAGTCCACGTCAGTTTTCTTCTGACCAATCACATAAGAGGAGAATCTGGCCACTCCAATTGGAAGCTCTCCCACCCAAGGTTCTAATATGAAAAGGGATAAGGCTATATTCCCCATCCTATAAAGTTACGGCTTTTCTCCATTGCACCATAATGAATTCCCTTCTCTTAAAATCCTACGATGGCTTCGTCAGGGTATTTTGTCTCTGTTCCTTGCCATGCCTTGAGTAGTGATCTATACACTCTCCCCAGAGATTTGATCCACCACTATGGAGGCTTGTTCGAGTTGGTCATTTCATCCTTGACATGGTTTCCAGGGTCTAGTTGGCCTCTAGGTCTACTTCAATATTTGTGCACTCCATTGAAGTCATAATAACACATTCCACGACATTATCCCTTTCGATCTTTGGTGATATATATATTGAGGGATTCCTACTTCGCAGGCCTTCCCCGCCTTTGAGTAGGGAATTTCTCGCATGGAGGCGTAGGAGTTCCTCGTCTAATAACTACAAGAGGCCTGGCGCGAGCTTCTAGGAGGCTCCCAGCTCTCTGGATGCATGCCAAATATTACATAATCCACACTAACTCTTTAAGGATCTCCTCAGTTCCACTCATGGGTTTCAAGATCATCTAGCTATTGGAAGGGACCTATAGTCCTCATGGGTAAGATCCTCGTGGTGGGAATGAAGGATTTTGCAAAAAGCAAAGCTAAATACAATGGAAGTAGGATCACTGGGCACGATTGATCTTGGGAACCCTCCCTTGATCCTTCACATACTTCTTGTCTTTCGAGACATAAACCTGTAAGAAATTACCCTGATGTATTCAATAACTTTCTTTGGCTAACTGAGATTCTTTCTTATAAATTGTACATTAATAAAAAGGGTCTCAGAATCCACTTCTTTTAATTTCTCATGGTTTGGGATTGAAATAGTGTTGGAATCATGATTTCCGTTAGACCAAAAACTGGAGCCGTTAGTCTCCGCTACAATCGCTAGAGTTAGGATCCACAAGAGGTGCTTAGTCCATGTCATGAAACACACAGTGAGCGTTGAGCCAAATGTCCAACAATCTCCCCCCCCAGCCCGAGCCGGGTGAGTTTCAAACTCAAAACCTGTCGCTCTAAAGCCAGTTGTTGGAATCACGATTTTCATTAGACCAAAATTCATAGGCGTTAGTCTCCGCTACAATCGCTAGAGTTAGGATCCATGAGAACCGGATCCATGAGAGGCAGTTAGTCCATGTCGCAAAACACATGGGGAGCATTAAACCCAATGTCCAACAAATAGATCATTAGGTTATTTTTAGCTATTGTATGACATAGATAAGCATTTTATTTATAGTAAGAGTTTGCCTTAGCTCTATGGCTTAATCAACACTATTATGGGGCTGTTTTTTCCACTCTATAACTTCAGATACTCTTTGATAGACATTACTTAGGTTGTTAACTTGTTTAATTTTAAGTGAAAGAATGACACACATGTACACATACATATGCATAGATGTATTCATAATACAAATAAGGGAAATATCCCTTCATAATTTCACCACAAGTATGCACACAACAACACATTTGCAGTCTTTGTTTTTCCTTAGTTATTACAAATGAAATTTCACCACAATTCATTAAAGTGCAAGAAATATTCATAAATAATCATATTTTTCGTATGCAATGAAAATGATTCTGGGAATATGACTCTCAACCCAACCGTAGGAACCTACAACCACTATCACTTGTTGATGCCACACTTGAGATGAATGTGAGAGTCTGGGGGAGAATTGGTACTAACGAGATGACACTCAAGTTGCCAAATAATCTAGGGACTCCAGAGGGCATTCTTCCTCAATCCTCACTATTTTTTATCTCATCCTTTCTTACATGGGGAATGTAGAGGTGTTGAAAATCACCCCCTCGTGCACATAAAATGTTTAAACCTCTCCTAGGGAGTCTATAACCCACTCTACAATTGAGGGCGATAACCAAGAATTCTTATTTGAGCCTATCTCTATCATGGATTTAGGATGGTCTCATCCAAAGTTTCTATATGGATTCAGAGTAGTTAGCTCAAACCACAACCTCCAGGGAATCCTAAGATATTATAGGGATATAAAGATCTCATTCCACCCACATCCTCTAGGGAGCCAAGTTGGTGCTCGATAAGTGCTAATCTCAACCCGCAACCTCCGGGGACCACAGCACGCACTCACAGGGAACCAAAGTTGTTACAAGGCTCCAAATATTAACACTCAACCCACAGCCTCCATGGACATAAAACTGATCCCCTTCTCTTTTCCTCTCTTCGAGCTTCATAATTACTTACTAAAATATTCTACTAGAAGTTCACTTCTCTTCCTCACCTTGATATGCTTCCCGAATAAAAGAAGAACTTATCATTTTCCAGAATTCCATTTTTTCCTCTCCCTTTACTAATGCTCTCCAATTAGAAAAATTCTCTTCTCAAGAGTTCAATTCTCATCTTTTTTTCTAATACCACTCCCTTGTTGTTTCATCCCCTCCATGAATTATGTCCTATTTTTCTTATTGTATTTTCTCAAGCAAGCATGGGCTTGAGTAGTTTTCTTCGGTCCATTTAATTTCATGAACTAGTCCCTTTACTTCATGCACCAATCAGCCTTTAATGGATATCCTCAGGTTCATGTTTATTCTTTTCACAAGAAACCATAACATCCCAAGCAACAATTATCCATCCCTAGCTCTGGAATCTATATTATATCACTTGGTCCCCTTTTTTTTCCTTTTTTTCAAACATATCAAATATTTACATCATTTTTCAATGTGTCTCATTCGAGAACCTTGGGTGGGGTTGTCACACTAGTGCTGCAACCTCACTCTAATAATCTACATTTCATGCTCCATCTCATCCAACATACTAGCATCATAAAATACCAACAATATCATGATGACACAAGAATGAAACAATGACCATAACAATTCATGCATAACAAGCACATCGAAAACTAACATGCATGAATGAAAATCACATTTCGCTCATCTAGTCCAAGTGTTTGAACCTGGAAGCTCTGATACCACTCTGTAACCCCCCATCCCACATTTAACTACTTTCACATACTTTCCATGGTATATATGAGTTGAGAGTTAACATACATGACAAAAATTCCAACATGCAGTTATGAAAATGGGGTCTAACTTGCCAACACATGTTATTCATTTTCACAAATTCTTTGTGTACATACTACATGTAAGTTATGGATGTATAGTTTGGTCATTTTTTACATTAGTCTCATCAGATGTTCATCAAGAAGGCTTGATACCCTCTCATAGTTGCTGTGACAAATACATATTAGCTCACACATCCATATACAATAGACAATATCATATTAAGCCATGAATTAGATCTAGATCAGGATCACATTGTATAATAATAAAAACACCATGCATGTAGCTTATACTTAACCAAAAATAAAGCCATGGAAAACCAGTCATGTAAACAATAGTAAATTGGCAATTATGCTCATTAGTCATTAATAAGTAATAACACATATTAACATATGCAAAGTACCAACCAAGTCAGGGACTTCCACGTACCACCTGACCAGATTAGATTGGGCTGAACCAAATCATATCTTTAGCCAATCACGCATGCACCATATTCCAAGCATGAATGTGGGATCTTGTGGAATAAATGAACCAAAACCAAACCAGGGCTTGCAGAGGCCAAACCACCTCAACCCTCAACCAATGATTCCACTTCACGGCCAGACATCACTAACACCAATCGGAATTTTCTATACCTAATTTTTCGAGGGCTCCAGAGCATTTGTTCCAACCCAAGTCCAAGACAAGTTACTCAACCTATAGTTGACGCAGGGTTCCAGAGCACTTGTCCACCCAAGGCTTTGGGACTAGTAACTCAACTCACTAAGGGCTCCAGAGAAATTTTCTAACCAAGTCTTTTAGGACTAGTAACTCAACCCAAGTTGTTCCATGAATTCGAGAGTTTTTTTCCAATCGAGGTTCCAAGAACTAATAACTCAACCCACAACTATAAGGAACATGAGAAAAAATAAAAACAAAACAGGTGGGAAACCTACAACACCATGGCTATCCAGAAATGGCAAGGCTAGGAAAAACCATTGTCAATCAAGAAAATACTCCATGCTAATGACAACTCATACCCAATAAACCACATGCATATATCATGCATGCCAAAAATAGCAAGGAAACCATACATGCAACTCAATAGCTGAAAAGAAATCTAGCTGTAGTTTATGATCCCATTGTTCCCTCACACTTTCCATATTTCCTTTTCCTTCTTTCTCCAAATCCAATGTATGAAAAAATGCTCCAAGAGTGCTTCAATAAAACTCTAAGTGTGTAAGAGTATGAGAGAAACATAATAGAATGAGAGTGTTAAAGACTCAATTGACAAAAGATAACATTGACTAAAACCCATGAACTGATCCTCATAATACTTTTAATTATTAAGGCCTCTATTTTATTTATTTTACTCTATTTTTCCGTTAATTTCCTCATGCAAATATGTGACATTTCACCTTCCTTTTCTCCTATTTTCCTTTATTTTCATAAATAAGTGTCAATTAATGTATCTTTCCATTTTTTAATGCCTTTTCCAATTTCCTTATCCATAATAAACCAAAGTGACACCTAGTAGGATGTTTTTTCCCGCCATCCAACCTAGAATACATCTCTCGTGACATTGGTCTTATATTTGTTTTACATGGAAAATCAACCAGGGTTCTTACAGAACCATCCCCCTTGGGGGAACACTATCCTCAGTGTTTAATGACACCTATAAACTTGCAAGTCACCGAAAATGAAACACACTACCCATGGAGCTTTATAACATAGCCCGATGTAGTATTTATAATGAAATGCTCATAAAATAATGACAATCATATTGTTTACTAGGGGTCTATAAAAAAACTCATTACAATATTTACAATAAAAATTACATTTACTTATGCACATTTTCTTCAACTGAAAATTAATCATATTTTCTATGGAGCTTTATAAACACAATATGATACATTATTTATAATAATATACACATATACACATATGTACATTTTCTCAAGAATAAAATAAAATTATATGGTGCCGACATCACTTAACAAAACAATCTAGGGGCTTACACCTCCAATATCAAAGTCATACCAGGATTCACCTCCTTTCCAGAAATTCCAGAATTCACTTCCAAAATCAAAGTTTGTATCCAATTTCCTGTGATACAATCCTTGAACTACTTGTTCCCTCAATGAACAGTTACCAGTTCATTGTTCCAGGGCACACTCCCAATGTGCATATGATTCCATCTGACAATGCTAATGAGAAAAATAAATTTATTCTCAACCTTCCCTTCTCTGATACACAATACCTTAGGTAATCCAATCACCCCCTTCCATGCACTCAGACACCTTCCAAGTTCTGCGGGAATCCCCTTCTCTTTTACATTGTCCAAGTTTCATGCTCCAATTCATTTTTTCATTACTATTAATTGGTGTAGCCAGTTTCAGCCACAAAAGTAGTCATTTTCCATGGTTTCCTCTACCAAGCACATAATTCCCATTAGAGTCAAAATAAATTGAACTAAAATAAAATCATACCACATTGGTAGCTCTAATGAGATACACTTGCAATTCTGTTCACATCCTATCACAACAAGTCAAAATATCTCTTTGATCAAATCATCATGTGTAAAAATATCACATTTGGTTAGTTCAAAATTAAACCAACATAAATCAAAATTATGAGTCGCATGCAATCATCATAAACTAGAAACATAGATTGCATGTAACCATCATAAATCATAATCATAGATGACATGCATAATAAAAAATAAATGAAATATTGATACTTATCTTTTAATATTTCATTGTCTTCTACCCTTTTTCCTTTTCATTACTGTACGCACACCGAATCGGTTTCCACACCTGACACACACACATTACATTCTCTTGTCTTCAATCACTTACACATACACAAAATGCACATCACATGCATACACCCACACAATACATACACATACAGTCGGAGTACAACACAACACATACACCCACACCTAGTGTACAACACAATACATCTACGTACATAGAGCACAACGCAAACAATACACATGCCACGATACAAAAAATGCACAATACATGTAAAAAAATACCACATATACAAAAAATAACATGTATTACATGCACACAACAATAGATGTAAATCTATACCACATTTAAAACATGTACACATTACCACCTATGCATAACACCACCTACACCATTTGCACAAAACACCACATGTAAATGACACTGCCTGAACAATGTGTACATAACACCACATGGACACAACACCACGTGCACAATGTGTACAAGGCATCGCATGTACATGACACCACCTGCAAAGTGTCTACACATCATCATATGTACACAAGACCACCTGCACAACATGTACACAACACCATGTGCACATAGCAGCAGATCTACAGCACGTACACAACAACGAACACACACAAAACCTCATGTATAGCATGTACATAACACCACATGTACACAACACCACATTTGCATAACACCACATATACACAACACCACATGTATAACATGTTCTCAACACCATGTATATGCAAAACCATATGTACAATGTGTACATTGCACCACATGTACACAACACCATCTGTACCTAGCACTGTAGATATGACATGTACATAGCACCATATGTATCCAACACTGCATATGCAACATGCACACAATACTATATGTACTCATTACCACCTATGCAACATGCACTGAACACCATACATGCAACATGCACAGAAAACCAGTATTTGACATTTTAAGACCACACTATATCTACTAGGAAACCTTACTTCTAGTGTCTTTACACTATCAATTCTTGTCTTAGAATGTTGCAATTAACTCTGCTTTCACTCTGTTGATGTATCCATCAACATATCCTGTCTATAACATAAATGTAGGCATATTATAAACACATAATATCAAATCATATCCACATGATACTAACCTCATGGATATTTCAGGGATACTCTTCCCATTTGACTCCTCATAAAACTAGGAACCTCTTCATGCCATTCAATTGCATAAGTACTCATTCCTCCAAAATAACGATTCCTGGTGACCTTGTTCGACAACGACATACATACATACATACATATATAGATTTAAAAATCAACATAAACCAATAATAATCCTTGATGACCCTGTCATGAAATGACATACATACATTCATTTATACATATATATACATCGACATAATCATAATCACAACACAATTACCATATATCATAAGGTCAAGGTTAAGAGAACTCCCTTTATTCATGCAACACGT
Source organism: Pinus albicaulis (assembly GCA_034641835.2). Lineage (NCBI taxonomy): Eukaryota > Viridiplantae > Streptophyta > Pinopsida > Pinales > Pinaceae > Pinus > Pinus albicaulis. The sequence continues at coordinate 862,862,415 of CM076574.1, forward strand.
GCACAACATTGAGAACAACAGTTCCAAACATAGCCAAGGCATATGATCCCTAAAATCAATTTACTTTACCTTTCATGTTACCTTTATCATGACTCTCCTACCACCATGCATTTATCACAATGGACTCAACCAATCCAAATTTATGTCATAATATTGCCTTCAACTGCCCTTTACTCATGTATTATGCTTCAGATGAGCCTTACCTTAACTTTTGTTTTGTATGCAGATCACCTCAAGGTCCATTAAATTTCCTCTTTACCCAACCAATTCGTAAGAACCTTCAAACATAAAAGAGAAGAACAAGAAAAAAACAAGGGAAAATCCATAAAAAACCAATAGCAATAGGACACGATAAAAAATGTGGCATGCCCATGTAGTAGACACAATCCAAACCACAAATCAGGTGTAAAAAATTCAAAAAATAATGAAAGCACTAAAACTAGAAACATACACCATGAATCACCCCCATGGATTCCCAATCCTTCTAAGGGAAGGCTCAACCTGCGTCTGCTTCAAGATTTTATTGTAGTTTCTTTTGCCATGCAATATCGAGCATCATACTTCCATAAACACACAATTGTGAGTGCATAAATAAATATAACAACATACTAGTTAACTTTTATCATTGTACCGAGAACGCTTCCTTGTAATTGAACACATACATGTATCATTTCTCGAAGGATACCATTTTCTTAACGAATCCATGTACAACTCGGAATCAAATATTATACCTATCAAATGAATGTTCATGAATATAACACATATCCACAAAATTTCAGACAAAATCAATGTTAAGAAGACATCCTGTATTCATGTGAAGCACTCATTAATTTGGAATTTATGTTTGTAAACATAGCCAAAGGATTTATCACCTAATTCCTTTATTTTACTCTTTTTCCTTGCTATAATTGATCCTTATTATGTACTATCACATCACCCAACTCTTAGTTGTATAAAAAAATTAGCTATTACCTTGTCATGCTAATACCAAGCATGTTTCCCTACATTTTTTCACACAAATCAGTCACATGTTCCAAAAATCAAGAAATCATTTCAATTAGTTTGAAATCGGCCTTTAATAATACTAACACACAATGTACCATAATCAAATCACATTCATTAATCATAATATTACAACTGGCACCCACTTGTAGCCAAGTATTTATTGGTTGTCTCAACACATATTGTGTTAGTACAATCGTCTTAAAATAATATATTTCCCTCATGAAATATTATAGACACATACTCATATCATCCAATTAATAAAAGATTCAAACAACCTATAAACATACCATGTTAAAATAACCAAGTAGACGACATAATAAAATTTTTAACTCAATGTATCTCAGGGGAGGCTATCACATCTGCATAAGTCAGTTTAGATTAATAAAAAAAAACATCAGAAGTATATCGAATCATACCCGAATATCATAATCATAACGATATGCATTGTCTAATCTGGATTAGCATGATACATAAGAACATCAATATATTAACTACAATTATGATAATCATCATGCATATGATCACAATGCATATAAAAAAAAAGTTACTACTATTCATGACCATCTGACGCATGTGCATATGACCGCAGTGATTGAATAACATTTTTCATGCATGTAACTACAACAAAAATAGAATGGAATGCACATTTATAACAGTGATTCTTATAACAAACATTAACCTACATACTTACATGCCAACATACAATACCTGTATGCCGATATTCTCTTGTCCCGAGGTCCAGTGTTGCAACCTCTCTATAATAATATGCATCTCATGCTACATCTTAGTGAACATATCAACATCATAACATACCAAAACATCACAATGACACAAGACTACAACAATGATCACCATGATGCATGAATAACAAGAACACCGACAACCAACATGCATGAATGAAAAACACATTTTGATCATCCAGTCCAAGTGTTTGTACCTTGAAGCTATGATACCACTCTGTAACCCCCCTACCCACATCTACCCACATTAACAAACTTACCAGGGTAGATATGAGTTGAGATTTAAAATACATGACACAAATTCCAAGATGTAGTTATGAAAATGGGGCCTAAGTTGCCAACACATGCTATTAATTTTTACAAATACTTTGCATACATAGTACCTGTAACTCATGGATGCATAGTTTGGTCATTGTTTACATTAGTTTCATCAAATTTTCATCAAGAAGGCTTGCTACCCTCTTAAAAATACTACAAAAAATGCATATTAGCTCACACATCCATATAAAATAAACAAGATCCTATTAAACCATGAGTTAGATTTTAATCAAGAGCACATTGTACTATAATAAATACACCATCCATGTAGCTTATACTTAACAAAAAATAAATCCATGGAAAATACTTCATGCAAACGATAGTAAATAAACAATTATGCTAATTGATCATCAATAAATAATATCAGATTATAACATATGCAAATTACTGACCAAGTGAGGGACTTCCACATACCACCCTACCATAGATTGGGTTGAATTAAATCTTCCTTTCACATTAGAGAACTTTTGAGGTCTAAAATGGGCCTCCTAAGAAAAATGTGCAACGAAAATAAAATTTATAAGAACCAATAAGATTCAATATGATGATGTCAACCATTGAGGATGATTCACCATTTTTGGGGTAAAAAAGTAAAAAAAAAAAAAAAAAATTATAAAAATTTAATCAAACTGCTTTTTCAACTTATCTCCCTAAAATTTTACTCAAGTTTTGAGTAGGAGTACTCGTTGGATTGAAAATTTAATGCTTCATCTAAGGAGTACCCATGTTGCATAATTTCGATGGACCTGCTTCACACAAAATGAGAAATACATGAAAAAATGTGATTGCAATCACGTTTTTCATGTATTTCACATTTTTCATGTAGCAAAGTTTATTGAAAGTATGAAACATGGGTAGTCATTAGATGAAGAATCAAATTATGCATCCAACGAGTATTTTTTCTTGAAATTTGATTAAACCCATAGGGGTATAAGTTGAAATACGAGGTGAAAAAGTAGGCTTTTATTTTTTCCCTCTAAAATTTAATGATGTAATTTAATATTATTTTATTATTTCCATGATTATTTTATAATTTCCTTGGGAGGCCCATTCTAAACCTCAAAATTTCCCTAATGAGCGAATCACCGCCTCGTTATATTCCAATCACTATTGCGAGATCTCATGGAATAAACCAACCAAAACCAAACTAGGTCTTCTAGAGGCCGCACCACCTCAACAATAAACCATTGATTCCACCTCACAGTTAGGCATAACTAACACCAAAAATATTGGTCTTTACCAAATTTTTCCAGGGCTCAAGAGAATTTGTTCCCAGCTCTAGAAATAGTAACTCAACCCATAGCTAATGCAGGGTTCCAGAGCATGTATCCAACCAAGGTTAGAGGAATAGTAACTCAACACACCAAGTGCTCCAGAATATTTGTCCAACCAAAATTTCCAGAACTAGTAACTCAACCCAAGTTTTCACATTGATTCTAGAGAATTTTCCCAACCAAGGCTCTATAAAATAATCATTCAACCCAAAACCATAAGGAACATGTGCACCAATAAAAAAAATTAAGTGGGAAACCTAGAACACCATAACTATATAGAAATGGAATGGCTAGGAAAAACAACATTTAATCAAGACAATGTCCCATGCTAATCACAAATCATAACCAAGAAACCAAATTCATGTAACATTCATGTTAAAACAAGCATGGAAACCATACATGCAACATGATACCTTCAAATCAATCCAGTTGTAGTTGTTGATCCCATTGTTCCCTTGCTCTTTCCATATTTTCTTTTCCTTCTTTCTCCAAATCCAAGTTATTCCACAGTGCTCCAAGAGTGCTTCAAGAACACTCTAAGTGTGTAAAATTATTAGAGAGAGATAATATAATGATAGTACGAAAGACTGAAATGACAAAATCTAACACTAACTAAAAGCCACGATCTAATACTCGGAAGCCTTTTTATTATTGAGGCCTTTATTTTCTTGATTTTTCTCCATTTTTCCTTCAGTTTCCTTGGCATGAAAATATGTGATGTTTCACCTTCCTTTTCTCCTATTTTCCTTTATTTCAATAAATAAATTCCAATTAATGTTTCTTTTACTTTTCCAATTCCTTCTACAATTTCCTTAGACATGATAAATAGAAGCGACACCCACTAGGATGCTTTTCCCCACCATCCAACATGGAAGACATGGCCTGTAACATTGGTCTTGTATTTTTTTTAGATGGAAATTAAACTAGGGCTATTACATAACCCTCCTCCTTGGGGTAACATCGCCCTCGATGTTGAATGGAACATATTAACCAACAAGGCACCGAAAACAAAACATACTACCCATGGAAATTCATAACATAGCATGATGTTGTATTTACATTGACATCCTGCTAAAAACATGACAATAATACCATTTACTGGAGCTTTATAACATAGCTCATTACATTACTTAAAATAACAACCACATATAGTTATGCATATTTTCCTCAACCAACAAATAATGATACTGTCAATGGATCTTTGTAAATACAACTTGATACATTATTTACAATAATATACTCATATATGGATATGCACATTTTCTTAACTAGAAAATAAAAGGTTATGGTGCCAGCATTAGTCAAAAACATAATCTAGAGGCTCACACCTCCACCCTCAAAGTAATACCATCATTCACCTCCTTCCCAAGAAGTAGAATATCCATTTCCAAAACCAACTTCTGTATCCAATGTGCAATGCTACAATCCTTGAACTACTTTTTCCTTCACTGAACAATTACTGGGTCACTGTTCGAGGGGTACTACCAATGTGCATCTAATTCCATCTAGAAATGCTAATGTAAAAAAAAATCATTCTAGGCCTTCCCTTCTCTGATACACAATCCCTAGACCAATACGATGACCCCCTTACGTGTATTCAGACATCTTCATAGTTTCGTAGGCATCCCCTTCTCTGCTATATAATCCCTTGGGTGACCCCTCCTTTGGCAATGTTTCCTCGCATCAGAAGGTCCAAAAAACCAGGCATATCCCTTCCTTAAAACCATCTTACAAGTCATAGCATGCTCATGAAAATCAATGGACACTATTGGGTACTAATGTCCAACAATGGCCATGCTCCTAAAGGCTTTATCAACATACTCTTTCCTGTTTCAATTCCTTTTACTACTATGACTAATTCTTACAGTCAGTTTCAATTACCCAAACTAGGAACTTTTCGTGCTTTCCCATACCAAGAACATAATTCCCATTAGAGTAAAAATAAATTGAATTAAATTCAAATCATACCTCATGGGTAGCTCATCAATGAAGTACAGTTGCAATTTTGTTCACTTCCTGTCACAACAAGTTAAACTAGCTCTTTTATAAAATAGTAATGTATAAACATATCAAATCTAGTTAGCTTAAAACGTAGCCATCATAAATAAAAGTCATGAATCACATGCAATTATCATAAACCAAAAACATAGATCACATGTAAGCCTGATAAATCAAAATCGGAGATCACATGCATAATAAAACTGAAATTAAATATTGATACTTATCTTTCAACCAATCCTTTCCTTCTACCTTTGTTCTTCTTCCTTTCCATACACACACTAGATCAATTTCAGGACATGGCATGCACACATGCACACAGTGTACATCACATGTATACACCCACATAGTATGTACAATGCCACACAATAGATACTCCTACACCCTACGCACATCACAACAAATACACCCACACCCAGTGTACATCACAATACATATACATACACATAGTACTACAGAACAAATACACATGTCATGATAATAACTACACCATATCTCTAACACAATACCAAATATACACAACACAATATGTATGATGTGGACATAATAACATATGTACAACAATACCACATGTACAACATGTACACAATACCAGCATACACAACACCACCTACACCATGTGTACACAACAACACCTGAATAACGTGTACAAAACACCACCTGAATAACATCACATGCAAAATGTGTACACAATATCACATGCACATGGCACAACCTACACAATGTGTACACACCACGATATGTACAAAGGACCACCTTCATTGTATGTACATAGCACCACATGCACACAACACCACATGTACAACATTTACAGAACTCCGCACACACATAAAACCTCATGTACAACATGTAAAACATGTACACAACTCTGCACACACACAACACCTCATGTAAAACATATAAAACATGTACACAACTTGGTACACACACAAAATCTCATGTACAACATGTACAAAGCACCACATGTACACAACATCACATCTACAACATGTACTCAACACCATATAAACACAAAACCATATTTACAATGTGTACACTGTAGCACATGCACACAACACCACATATACAACATGTAAACAACACCATATTTACCTAGCACTGCATTTACAGCATATACATAGCACCATATGTACCCAACACTACATATGCAACATGCAAACAACATTATATGAGCACAATACCACGTATTCAACATGCACACAACACCATACATGCAACATGCACACAACCCCAGTATTGCACATCCTAAGAAATCATTGTATATACTAGAAAAATTTACTTCTAGTGTCTTTCCACTATACATGCATGTCTTAGCATGCCACATGTCACTTTCCTTTCATTATGTTGATGTATCCCTCAACATAGCTTGCCCATAGAATAAATATAGGCATAGTATAACACATAATATCAAATCATATTCGCATTATACTAACCTCATAAATCTGTTAGGATTACACCTCCCACTTGATTCCTCATAAAACTATGAACCTCTTCATTCCATTCACATATGTAAGTAATCATTCCTCCACAAGAATGATTCTTGATGACCCTATGTAAGGTCCCTATCATACTAGTGTAGCCCCTTATTTTTATTTTTAATTTAGACCCATTATTATTATTATTATTATTGTTCCCATGTAGTCCCCAGTTTGTTATTATTGTGCCACATAGGTGTAGCCCCATTTTTTTTATTGTGGCACCCATGTGGTCCCCATATTTTTATATTGTGACCTGTTAGAATCCTATATATAGAAGGTAGGTTTTGTCAGTTGTATCATCCAATAATTGTTCATTTATGTAATGTAAAGGAGGTTTCCCCCTCTAAGAGGTTGATTTCTAAGTCATTGATCAATATTTTCTTTTATTTTTTTATATGGTTTCATAAAATTTGGTATAAGAGCTTGGGATTCTAGGGTTTCACTCCTTCAAATAGGTCATCTTGAAATTATCGCTATAATGTTTTTTCTACGAGGCTTAAGAAGTGAAAATTTTTACCATGTGGATAATAAATCTCGCTGAACTTTGTGTAAAAAATTCAGATCTTGGTTCTCTATATTTTTGGAGATATGATCTAAGGAAGTTAGGGTTTTTGTAGGCTCCAGAATTTCATCACAAATAGGTGACCAAAGGAAAACCATCATAACTTTTTTCTCAGACATCGAATTTTAATTATGTAAAAATTGGTTGAAATTACACAGAATTTAGTTTCTTGTGTATCAATTTCAGCACTGAAGGTCGAAACAGTCACACGGGGAATGTAGTACAAGTTTTTTGTACTGAAGCAGACCATAATTAGGTTATTGTGGGAGATCATGCGTAAAATTATCTTGCATAATCCAAATTAGGTTTGACCTATGGAATTAGAAATAATACTCAGAGGGATAATACAGGACCTAAGTTGAAATATTGTAGATGTAAAATAAGATAGATACATCAATTTCAATATCGAGCTCCTCAAAATCAAGAAAAATGTGTGTATTATTTTAAAATTGCATAAATTTTGTTTAAAAAAACATTTTGAAGTGATTCCAAGGGAATAATGAAGCATTGATATCAATATTGTGTTCTAAAATTCCTCCCAAAAATAATTCCATGCCCATTAAGCCCTCATAAATCTCTACTATGATGCACGAAGAGTAAGAAGTGCAACATGATATATCAAAATTGCGAGACTAAGTGCAGCAAATTCTGCTCTCACAAAGAGTAACCAAAAATTAAATCGAAACAAACATGGATGGTTTAAAATCAGATGTGTATGGTTTGAAGAATGGTTTAAAATTAGACATGGATGGTTTGATTAATGGAATAGAAGATAATATCGATGGTATAGAAGAAAAATTGAAAGGAAGCATGGAAGACTTGAAGAATTGTCTAAAAGCAAACATGAAAGGTTTGACAAATTTGCTACAAGAAATGATTCCTAATGACGAAAAGGTAGTAGATGAAACTCATGATGACAAAAAATAGATTTTAATCATGATTTTATAGACTGTAATGTTGGATTGAAGATCACCATATTCCAAAGATGGATATTAGGAAGTTTGATGGAAAGGATCTGGTAACATGGATACTATAGATGGAGCAATAGTTTGATCTCCATAATGTGAAAAACACACAAAAGGTACGCATTGCAACTTTTTATTTAGAACTAGATCAATTTTTAAGGTATCAATGGCTTTGTTCTCATAAACCACTTGTCACTTGGTCAATTTTTACAAAGGAAATGACAACACATTTGGAGGATACAAAAAGGAACACATTATTTAACCAATTAATAAATCTCAAACAAAAGGGTTCAATGGTGGAACACATTGAGGACTTTAAAAAAATGAATATAAGTGTGAATTATATTCTAGAGGAGCATAAGATTGATGTCTTCATAGGGACTCTGAAGGATAACATCCAACATGAGGTTCGCCTTATGGAACATGATTCATTGGAGAAGGCATTCAGGTTGGAAACAAAACTTGAATGAAAAGCACTGTTACCAATAAAATAGGTAATTGCACTGGTACCTACTTTTTGACGTAGCAAGAAAAACACCTCATTTAGAAAAGTGGTGATGCAGAATCAATTTTTTTTTTTTTAGCATGTTTTTGGCACTTTAAAATATATATATATATATATATATTTTTCTTTTTTCTGTGATTCTTTTTATGTCAATTTTGAATAGTGGTGGCGTATCATCACCAACATTTTTTTAGAGAATTGATTTTCACACTATACATTTTCTAAAGTCTTCTTCTTCCATGAGATGTTTATTTTTAAGTGCATTTATGTACTTGTGTTTTAAAAAGAAGAAATATATATATTTTTTAAATAAAAATTTGTAATGATATCTTCACTTTTTCACATAGATAAAAAATGAAAAAGGGTCAATATTATAAAGTTTATATTTTCTACAAGTTTATGTATTGCTAATTAATTTTTCAATGCACATCAAATAATTGTCGCTAAAAAACCAATATTTTGAATGATATGATAAAAAAATACAAATTTTCAATACAAATAGAATGCAAAAAATACACTTTTAGAGAATTTTTCTTTAAAAAAACATGTTAAATAAACTAATTTTTGGGAAAATCTTAACAAAAAAACTTAAGAAAATAGCATTTTTATTGAATTTTATGTCAAAAAATAATAGTAATCACATGTTTTTTGCAAAAAATAAGGATTCTTCTTATAAAATATCAAAGTTTAAACATTACAAGTAAAATTGATTAATAGATCTAAAAAATGAGCTTTGTTTGCAAGCATAACTTAAATATCCTCAACAATATCAACTAATACATGTTCAACATAATCTAGAACATCATCATTGGCTTCTTCCACAAAATTTTCTACTTCATTTTGGTCATTGTCATCTTATAATGAATCTTTCATGTCTGCAAATCTTCCAAAGTGTCCCTTTCCAATCATTCCATATAATGGTGGTTGAGGTTCCTTTGATTTTTTTGCCACATGTGATTCATTAAAATCCCCTTTCCTCAAACAAACTTCTTGCTTTGCATCTGGAAGGAATTCAAGAGTGTTAATTCTTTGTTGAATAAATTTTCATTTCACTGGGTCTTTCTCAATGGAAATGCAATTTCTTCCTTTTGGTAGGAAACATGATAGTGTTGTACCTAATCATCAAGTACAAAAGAAATAAGTAAGAAAATTAGTATAAAGACATAAAAAGTAAAAAATAAAATATTTAAATTTAAATTTTTATAATAAAAATTTCCTAAACCTGAAAATAGATTCAAAACCCAATCTCCTTCATTTGACGGCATTGTTTTTCCTGCCTTCGGCCCTCGGCTAGGTGGAGGGAAATTTTGAGAATCACCCTTCGCCTAGCTGGGGGTCAGAGGCAGGCTAGGCAGCCCTCGACGACGCCACCCGGCCGACCTCTACCCAGCTTGGGGTGATTCTCAGAATCGCCCTCCACCCAACCGGGGGTGATTCTCGGAATCGCCCTCCGCCCAGCTGGGGACTGGAGGCAGGCTAGGCAGCACCATCGAGGGCTTCCCATCCTACCTTTAGCCCCTCGCTAGACAGAGGCAAGCTGGGCAGCCCTCGATGGTGCCACCCGGATGGCCTCTCGCCCCCGGCTGGGCAGAGGGTGATTCTCGAAATTACCCTTAGCTCGGCTGGGGGCCGGAGGCCAGCTGAGCGGCACCGTCGAGGACTACCCAGCCTACCTCCAGCCCCCAGTTGGGTGGAGGTAGGCTAGACAGTCCTCAACGACACCACCCGGCCTGCCTCTAGCCCCCGGTTGGGCGGGGGGTGATTCAGAGAAACACCCCCCGCTACGCGGAGGGCTATTTTGAGAATGGCCCTCCACCTAGAAATGGGTCAGAGGTAGTCTAGGCAACCCTCGATGACACCGCCCGGCTTGCCTCTCGCCCCCGACTGGGCAGGGGGCGATTTAGAGAATCACGCCTGGCTGGGTGGAGGGAGATTTCGAGAATCGCCCTCCAACCAGCCGTGGGTCAGAGGCAGGTTGGGCAGCCCTCGACAACGCTGCCCAGCTTCCCTTGAGCCCTCGGCTAGGTGGGGGGTGATTCTGAGAATCACCCCCAACTGGGCAGAGGGCGATTAAGAGAATCACCCCTGGTTTGGTAGAGGGTGATTTTGAGAATCACCCCTGGTTGGGCGGAGGGCGATTCCAAGAATCACCGCCAGCTGGGTAGAGGTTGATTCCAAGAATCACCCCTGGCTTGGCGGAGGGTGATTTTGAGAATCACCACCGGATAGGTGGAGGGCGATTTCGAGAATCAACCTCCACCCAGCCAAGGGCAATTCTCGGAATCACCCTCCACCCAGCCGGGGGCCAGAGACAGGCCGAGCAGTGCCCGAATGTCGGAGGAAAATTTAGAGAGTCACCCCTGGTTCGCTAGAGGGTGATTCTAAGAATCACCCTCCACCCAGCCGGAAGCCGGAGGTAGGCCGGGCGGTGCCATCGAGGGCTACCCTACCTACCTCTGGACCCCAGCTGGGTGGAGGGCGATTCGTAGAATAACCCTCGGCTGGGCAGAGGGTTATTCTCGGAATTTCTCTCAACCGAGCCGTGGGTATTTCTAGGAATCGCCCTCCACCCAGCCAAGGGTGATTCTCGGAATCGCCCTCCACCCAGTTGGGGGTGATTCTCAAAATTGCCCTCTGCCCAGCTAAGGGTGATTCTTGGAATCGACCGCTGCCCAGTCAGGAGTGATTCTTGGAATTTCCCTTTGCCCAACTAGGGGCCGGAGGCAGGCCGAGTGGCACCGTCAAGGGCTGCCTTGCCTGCCTCTAACCTGTGGCTGGGTGGAGGGTGATTCTTAGAATTGTCATCCGCCTAGCCGAGGGCTAGAGGAAATCTGAGTAGCCCTCGACGGTGCCACCCGGCCGGCCTCCGGCGAGGGTGATTTCGAGAATCTCCCTCCACCCAGCCGGGGGTCGGAGGTCGTCCGAGTGTCGCCATCGAGGTCTACCCAGCTTGCCTCTGCCTAGTCAGGGACCGGAGGTAGGCTGGACAGCCATCGACGGTGCTGCCCGGCCTACTTCCAGCCCCCAGCTGGGTGGAAGGCCATTCCAAGAATCACCCCCAGTTGGGCAGAGGGCGATTCCGAGAATCACCCTCGATTGGGCAAGGGGCGACTCTGAGAATTACCCCCGACTGCGGAGAGGGCGACTCCGAGAATCACCCCCGACTGGGTGGAGGGAAATTCCAAGAATCACCCTCAGCTGGGCAGAGGGCGATTTCGAGAATCACCCTCCGCCAGGCACTTTCTGGTTTCTCACCCCCGCCGGTGGGGCCGGGGGAGGGCACCGAGCTGCCATCGAGGGTCGCTCACGCCTCCACTTCTATCGGGTGACAAATTAATTTTTATTTTATTTAATTTTTTTCAAACACAATCTATTTTATTTTTTTATTTTTTTTAACAAAAACTATTATAATAAAAAAATATGTATTGTTTAGTTAAAAAAAAATCATTCAATTAAAATTTTAAAATATAAGAAAACAAAAACAAAATTAAAAATATGTTTTAAAATAAAACAAACAAATATATATAGATATAGATATAGATATAGATATAGATATAGATATAGATATATATATATATATATATATATATATATATATATATATATATATATATATATATATATATATATATTTTTTTAATTTTAATTTCTTTTAAATTAAAACAATTATTATTTAAAATATAAAAAAAAAATAAAAAAAATTTAAAATATGTTTTAAAATATAAACAAACATATATAAGAAGATTTTAATTTTTAATTTTTATTTTCTTAAAACTAAAACAATTATAATTTAAAATATAGAAAAACAATAAAAAAAATTAAAAAATATGTTTTTATATATAAACAAACAAATATATGAATAATAAATTTTTCATTTACTTGTTCATTTTTAAAAATTGTTTAAGTCATATAATTTCTCCATAATTTCATGGTTCAAGTATCTTGAAAACTTAAGATTTAAAAACTTAAGATTTACAACTTGTCATTAAGGTTTTGATGTGCTACGAAATTTTATCTTTAATGTTATGGTTGAAAATAATTACAATTTTAGGGTTGTTTAGAGTCAAGATATTTTATGTTTAACAACATGGATAAAAATTGTTCGAAATGATAAGCCCTTTAGACATGATTTTGTTTATATTTAACATCATCTATCAAAAAATTTAGAATTTTATGATTTTTCAATGTCCTAATATGTTGTCTTTAATTCCATTGTTACAATGTGTCAAAAATGTGACAACGTTTTTTTTTTGTTATTCCAGCATCAACTCGTTTTGTTTTGAGGGTGTTTTCTCATTCATTTTTTCAAGAAACAATTTCGTTTTTAGCATAATTTTATAAAAGGTGAAATTTGACCTTGAGAAAAAAACAAATGCATTCTATAATACACACTTTTTGTTTTTGGGGCATTTTTCATGTTTTTTGAGTCTTTTTGGGCTAGAGTTCCCGTTTTGAGGTAATAGTTCCCATTTCATTGGTAACATTGTTTAAAAATTATGTCGACAGGAAAGCCTACCACTAACAACTATAAATATGGAAGTGTTGGTGCTCATAGCCTTCCAAAAACTACAAGGTTGACACAACAACCATTGGAAGAAAAATGAGAAAAAGGGCTTTGTTACAGTTGTGATAGAAAATACACTAAAGGTCATCAGTGTGTTGAGAAGAAATTATTTTACATAAATTTTGAGGAGGAGGAAGAAAAGGAACAATAAATTTCAAAAGAAGAGGATATACACTGGGAACCCATGTTATAGAAAGAAGAAATGAACCCAAACATATCTTGTAATGCATTTGTAGGAATTACCACTCCTCAAATTCTCAAGATAGAAGGAAATTTCAAGAAGAAAAAAGTAATAGTTTTGATTGATTCGGGTTGTAACCATAATTGTATACATTGTAATATAGCCAAGGAATTGAACTGCTTCCTATATCCAACACCAGAGTGTCGAGTGATGGGTGAAAATGGAGGAACTACAAATTTATCTGGAAAGTGCCATAATATAAAGATAACCATTGGGGAATATGTCTTGAATATCCAAATGCTTTCAATTCGAATGGGTGGTGTTGATGTTGTATTAGGAGTTCAACAGTTACAATCTTTGGTTAAGATATCTTTTAATTTTCAAGAAATTTTATTCATTTTTTTCTGGAAGGAAAGGAAGTTGAATTAAGGGGTATTGCAGGGAAACTAGGAAAGATAATCATCTCCAATGGCATGACCAATAATCTAAAGAAATAACAATGAGGGGTAGTTGCACAATTATGATCACTGGATTTTCAAACATCGTAATCATATTTAACAGAAAATTATAAGGCTCAAGCAGTGGAAGATCATATCAAGCATCAACAAAAAGTTCTCCAACTCTTAAATAATAATGACGCAGAAACAAATGAAACAATAGGTAGATCAACATCACAAAAAAATAATTTTTGATGTAGTTGACTGGTTATTTTTATAGCTACAATGATATGAAAAAATGTCCCTCAAGCAAGATAAGAAGGATAATAAATTATCGTCAATTTACTATGGTCCTTACAAGGTGTTGCAAAATATTGGTACTATGAATACAAATTTGAGATTTGTGCATCTTCACAAGTACGCCCATTTTTCTATGTTTCATTCTTAAAGAAGGTTATAGATGGAAAACTCCCAATTCAAACAATATTGCCAAAACTTGACGAGGAAGGAAAAATCATATTGGAAGCTAAAGAATTCATAGAAAACAAAACTCGATAGCTATGAAATCGATCAATTTAATATTATCTCATCAATTCCAAGAAGTTACCCATTGAATATTCCACATGGGAAGATGATAATTTTATACAAAAGCACCCAAAAATACTCAAGCATTGAGGAAAACACTTGTTTGAAGGAGAGGAGCATGTTATGTCCCTATAATACTAGTGTAGCCCCTTATTGTTATTGTAACCCCATTATTGTTATTGTTGTGCCGATGTAGTCCCCATATTCTTATTATTTCTCCCCATAGGTGTAGCCCCATTATTGTTATTGTGGTGCACATGTGGTCTGCATATTGTTATATTGTGACCCCTTAGACTCCTATATATAGAGGTTAGGTTTTTTCACTTGTATCATCCAAGAATTTCTAATTTATGTAATTTAAAGAAGATTTCCCCCTCGAATAGGCTGATTTATAAGTTGTTGATCTATATTTTCTTCTATTTTATTTTATCAACATAATGAAATAATGATCCCTGGTGACCTTCTAAGGCAACGACATACATACATGCATGTATACATATATATACATCAACATAATGATAATCACAAAAAAATAAAAGATAGCCTATGTTTATGGTTAAGAGAACTCCCTTTATTCATGCAACGCATGCAAAAAATTGAGAACAATAGTTCCCAGCATATCCAAGGCATTTGATGCCTCAAATCCATTTACTTTACCTTTCTTGCTCCCTTTCTCATGAATCTCATGCCACCATGCATTTATCCAAATGGACCCAACCAATTCAATTGTATTTCATATTCTTGCCTTCAATTTCCTTCACTCATGTAATATGATTCATCCCAATATTACATTACATTTTTGGTTTCATGCAGCTCCCCATAACCTCCATTAAATTTCCTCTTTCCCCAACCAATTCCAAAAAACCTTAAAACATAAAAGAAAATAAAAAGAAACCAAAAAGGGAAAAACACACAAAAACCAATAACAATACCACGCCAGAAACAAAGTGGCATGGCCCTATTCCATACACAATCCAAACTACAAATCAGGTGCAAACAAATCACGAATGATTGGAAGAAAATAACTACCAACAAACTCCATGAATAAACCCCATGGGTTCCCAATGTTTGTGAGGGAAATCTCAACTTGATCCTTCTTTAGGATTTCATGGTTGTCTCTCTTTCCATGCAATCCCCTATACCATACTTCCGTAAACACACAACAATCAATGCATAAATAAATATTACAACATATTAGTTACATTTCCTCATTGTATCGAGCACACTTCATTGTAATTGAACACATACATATATCATATCTCAATGGATTCAAATTCTCTTAACAAATCCATATACAACTCGAAACCAAGTGTTATATCTTTCAAATACATGTTCTTGAGTATAACACATATCCACATAATGTCAAATAAAATCAAGCTTAAGAAGACTTATTGTATTCATGTAAAACACTCATTCATTTGGAATTGGTGTTTCCAAACATAGACAAAGTATTTCTCACCCAATTCATTTATTTTATCCTTATTCCTTGTTGCAATTAAGTCTCATTACGTACTATCATATCACCCAATTGTTAGTTATATAAAAAATTTAGCCATTACCTTGTCATGCAAATTTCGAGAATGTTTCCCTACATGTGTTCACACATGTCAGTCACATGTTCCAAAAATAAATACATCATGTAAATTATATTGAAATAAACCTTTACCAAGAATAACATCCATGTCATAATCAAATCAAATTCATTAATCGTAATATCACAACTATCACCCACTTGGAGTCAAGTACATATCAACTATCTCAACACATATTGTGTTAGCATAACCATATTAAAAAATGATCTCTACATATTGTAATATTATAGACACATAGTCATATAACACAATTAATAAAACATTCAAACAACATATAAACATATCATGTTAGAATAATGAACTAGATGACGTAATAGAACGCATACCTTAATGTATCTCAGGGGAGGCTATCACATTTCAACAAGTCAGTCTAGATTAGTATGACACAATATCACAAGTATATCAACTCATACCTGGATATCATAATCATAACCATCTACACAATCTAATATATATTAGAACAATACATAAGAACATTAAGATGTAATGACCATAACCATCATGCATATGACTGCAATGCATATAACAATAAATTTCTACCATTCATGACTATTTGACGCATGTGCATATGAAATCATTGATTAACTAACATCTAAAATCCATGTCACCGAAAAAAAAATAGAATGGCATACATGTATATAACCATAGTTCTTATAACAACCATTAACCAACATACATGCATGCCAACATAGAATACATGTTTGATGATCAAATCTTACCCTTAGGTTCAGTGTTGCAACCTCGCTCTTAGAATATGCATGTTATGATCCATCTTAGTGAACATATCAACATCATAACATATGAAAAACATCATGACAAAAAAATAATGCAACAATGATCATCATGATGTGTGCATAAAAATCACATCAACAACTAACATGCATGCATGAAAAACACATTCCAATTAGGCAGTCCAAGTGTTTGAAATCGGAAGCTATGATACCACTATACCCCCCCTCCACACATATACCCACTTTAACATACTGACCAGGGTAGATATGAGCTAAGAGTTAATACACATGACCCAAATTTGAAGATGCATTTATGAAAATGGGGCCTAACTTGCCAACACATGCTATTCATTTTTACAAATACTTTTCATATATAGTACCTTTAAGCCATGGATGCATATTTTTTCCATTTTTTACATTAGTTTTATCAAATTTTCATCAAGAAGGCTTCCTTACCCATTATAATTGATGCAAAAAATACATATTAGCTCATGCATCCATATAAAATTAAAAAGAGCCTATGAAACCATGAATTAGATCTAGATCAAGAGCAAATTGTATAATAATAAGTATACCATGCATGTAGCTTATAATTAACGAAAAATAAACCCATGGAAAACCAGTGATGTAAATAATATTAAATAAAAATTATTCTTATTGATCATAATTAAAATATAGTGCACATTAACAAATGCAAAGTACCAACGAAGTCAATGACTTCCACGTACCACCTGACCATAGTTGGGTTGAACTAGATCTTCCTTTCAACCAATCACCCTTGCACCATATTACAAGCATGAATGTGGGATCTCATGGAATAAACCAAAAAAAACCAAACCAGGGATTATAGAGGACAAAACACCTCAACCCTCAACCAGTGAAACCACCTCACTGTCGGACATCACTAACCAAGCCAAACTGGTCTCTACGCAAGTTGTCAAGGTCTCTAGAGCTTTTTTTATTGGCTCTAGGACTAGTAAGTCAACCCATAGATGTCGCAGGGCTCCATAGATGTCATAGGACTAGTAACTCAACCCACCAAGGGCTCCAAAGATTTTTTTTGACCAAGGATTCTAGAATTAATTACTCAACTCAAGTTTTTCCATGAATTCCAAAGTGTTTTTCCAACTAAGGCTCCAGAAACTAACAACTCAACCCACAACCATAAGGGACATGAGCACCAATAAAAAGAATTAATTGGGAATCTCAAAACACCACAACTATATGAGAATGGCAAGGCTAGGAAAAAACATTGTCAATATAGGCAATCCTCCATGCTAATGACAATTCATAACCAAGAAACCACATGCATGTACCATGCATTAAAAAAATAGCAAGGAAACCATACATGAAACTCAATACTTGAAAATAAATCTAGTTGTAGATGATGATCCCAATGTTCCCTTGTGTTTTACCCATTTCATTTGTCTTCTTTCTCCAAATCCAAGGTATGCCACAATGCTCTAAGAGTTCTTTAGGAAAACTCTAAGTGTGTAAGAGTATGAGAGATATAGAATAGAATGAGAGTGTTAAATACTAAACTAACAAAAGCTAACATTGACTAAAAGCCATCAACTGATCCTCGAAATCCTTTTTATTATTGAGGGCTCTATTCTCTTTATTTTCCTCTATTTTTCCGTCAATTTCCTCCTCATGCAAATCTGTAACCTTTCACCTTGATTTTCTCCTATTTTCCTTTATTTTCATAAATAAATTCCAATAATGTCTCTTTTACTTTTCCAATTCCATTTCGAATTTACTTAGCCATAATAAACTGAAGTGACACCTCATAGGATTTCTTTTCCCATTATCCAACTTGGAATACATGTCCCATGACCTTGGTCTTATAATTTTTTTACATGGAAATTAAACCGGGGTTGTTACAACCCCCCCCCTCCTTTAGGGGAACACCATCCTCAGTATTCAATGACACCTATAAACCAGCAAGACTCCAAGAACAAAACATACTGCCCATGGGTATTTATAACATAAATTGATGCACTATTTAGATTGAAGTCCTACTGAAAAAATGATAGTCATACCATTTATTTGAGCTTTATAACATAACTAATTATGGTATTTACACTAACAACCACATATACTTATACACATTTTATTCAACCAAAAAATAATCGTATTACTATGGAGTTTTATAAACAAAACTTGATATAGTATTTAAAATAATATACACATATGCACATTTTTTCAACTTGCAAATAAAATGAAATGGTGCATGAATTAGTCAACAAAGGAATCCATGGGTTCATACCTCCACCCTCAAAGTAATAGAAATATTCACCTCCTTCCCAAGAAGTCTAGAATCCACTTCCAAAATGAAATTCTGCATCCAATGTCTAGTGCTACAATCCTTACAATATTTGTTTCCTCAGTGAATAGTTACCAACTCATTGTTCGAGGGCATACTCCCAATGTGCATTTGATTCCATCTGGTAATTCTAATGACCAAAAAAAATTCATTCTCTGGCCTTACCTTTTCTACTACACAATCCCTCAAGAAATCCTGTTAGCCACTTCCATGAAGTGACACACCTTCCAAGTTATGTAGGCTTCCCCTTATCTGTTACATAGTCCCTCGGGTGACCCCTTCCTTAGTAATGGTTCCTCGCATCAAAATCTCCAAAAACCAAGGCATATCCCTGCCTCAAAACCATCATACTAGTCATAACATGATTATGGAATCAATGGACACTATTGGGTACCAATGTCCCACAATGGACCTGCTCCTGATTATTTACTACACAACACCACCTCATGTACAACATGTACATAGCACCACATGTACACAACACCGCATGTACAACATGTCCTTAGCAACATATATAGACAAAACCATATGTAAAACATGCACACTGCACCACATGTATACAACATTGCATATAAAACATGTACACATCACCATCTGTACCTATCACTACATATACAATATGTCCATAACAACATATGTACCCAACACTACATATGCAACATGCACACAACACTATACATGAAACGTGCACAAAACACTAGTACTGCACATCCTAATACCACACTGTCTTTACCAGGAAACCTTACTTCTAGTGTCTTTCCACTATCCATGCTTTTCCTAGCATGCCACAAGTCACTCTGCTTTCATTCCATTGATATATACCTCAACATATATTTTCCATAACACAAACATAACAATAGTTTAAAAATATAATATAAAATCATATCCAAATGATACTAACCTCATAGATCTGTCACGGATACTCTTCCCACTCGATTCCTCATAAAATGAGGAACCTCTTCATTCCATTCAACTGCATAAGAAATCATTCCTCCAGAAGAATGATTCTTGATGACCCTATTAGACAATGAAATACATACATACATATATAGATGTAAACATAAACATAAAGAAATCATGATCCCTGATGACCCTATTAGGAAATGACATACATAAATGCATGTATACATATATATACATCAACATAATCATAATCACAAAACAACTACCATATATCATAAGGCCAAGGTTAATAAAACTCTGTTTATTCACAAAATGGGTGCACACCATTGAGAACAATAATTCCCAGCTTAGCCAAGGCATTTGATGCCTCTAATCCATTTAATTTACCTCTCTTTATATCTTTCTCATGACTCTCCTACCACCAATCCAAATTTTTGTCATATTATTTCCTTCAACTATCCTTTACACATGTAATAGGCTTCATTTGGGTCTTACATTACCTTTTGGGTTTCATGCAACTCCCCTCGAGCTCTATTAACTTTCCTCTTTCCCAAACCAATTCCCGAGACCCTTAAAACATACAAGGCAAGAACAATAAAAAAACAAGGGAAAAATGATGAAAAAATAATAACAATATGACACCACAAACAAAGAGGCATGGCCATGCCCCAGACACAATCCAGGCTGCAAATCAAGTGCAAAGAAATCACAAAATACTGAAAGCACAAAACTAGAAATAAGCACCATGAATTAACCCCACGGGTTCCTAATGCTTCCAAGGGAAAGATCAACCTGATCCTTCTTCAAGATTTCATGGTAGTCTCTTTTTCCATGTAATCCCCTACACCATACTTCCATAAAAACACAACTGTCAGTGGATAAAAAATATAACAACATATTAGTTACCTTTCCTGATTGTACCAAGCACACTTCCTTATAACTAAACACACACATATAATCTCTCAAGCAATTGCAATTCTCTTAATGAATCCATCTACAACTCGAAACTAGTTGTTATACCTGTCAAATACATGTGCATGAATATAACACATTCCACATAATGTCAGATAAAATCAAGGTTAAGAATACTTCCTGTATTCATGAAAAGCACACACTCATTTGGAATTTCGGTTTCCAAACATAGCCAAAGGATTTATCACCCAATTTCTTTCCTTTACCCTTTTTCCTTATTGCAATTGAGTCTTATTATATACTATCACATCACCTACTTTTTTATTATAATAAAAAATTAGCTATTACCTTTTCATGCTAATACCAATCATGTTTCCCTGCATCTATTCACACATGTGAGTCACATGTTCCAAAAATCAAGACATCATGTCAAGTAGTTTGAAATCAACCTTTACCAAGGTTAACATCCATGTCATAATCAACTCATATTCATTAATCATAACACTACAACTAGAACCCACTTGCAGTCAAGTAGATATCAATTTTCTCAACACATATTTTGTTAGAAAAAATGTCTTAAACCAAGATATTTCGTTCATGTAATCTTATAGACACATACTCATATCATGTAATTAATCAGAAATTCAAACAAGCTATGAACATAACATGTTATAATAACAAATTATATGACATAATAAAACTCATACCTCAATGTGTCTCAACGAAGGCTATCACATCCACAAAAGTCAAACTAGATTAGTATGACGCAATATCAAAAGTATATTGACTCATACCTAAAGATCATAATCATAACCATCTACATAGACCAAACCAGATGAGCACAATACATAAGAACATCAATATATTAATTTCAATGAACATAATCATCATGCATATGACCACAATGCACATAACAACAAGTTATTACCATTCATGACCACCTTATGCATGTTCATATGCTTGCATTGATTAACTAACAACTATCATGCATGTAACTAAATCAACTATAGAATGGAAGACATGTATATAACCATAATTCTTATAAAAACCATTAACCAACACACCTACATGCCAAAATCTAATACCTATATGAAGACATTCTCTTACACCAAGGTCCATTGTTGCAACCTCTATCTAATAATCTTCATTTCATGCTCCATCTCATCCAACATATTAGCATCATAACTATGCAAGACTACAATAGTGACCATTACGATGCATGCTTAAGAATCACATCAAAAACTAACATGCATGCATGAGAAACACATTCTACCCATCCAGTCTGACTTTTTGAACCTGGAAGCTATGATACCACTCTTTAATGCGCCACCCCACATTTATCCACTTTAACATACTTACCAGGGTAGATATGAGCTGAGAGTTAATATACATGACTCAAATTCCAAGATGAAATTACGAAAATGGGATCTAACATGCCAACACATGTTATTCATTTTTACAAATACTTTGCGTACATAATACCTGTAAGTGATGGATGCATATTATGATCATTGTTTACATTATTTCCATTAGATGTTCATCAAGGCGGCTTGCTACCATCTCATACTTGTTGAAACAAATACATATTATCTCATGCATCCATATAAAATAACCGAGATCCTGTTAAACCATCAACTAGATCTAGATCAAGAGCACCTTGTATAATAATAAATACACCATGCATGTATCTTATACTTAACCAACATTAAAGCCATGGAAAAGTAGTAATGTAAAAAATAGTAAATAAAAATTTATGCTCATTTATCATCAATAGATAATAACACATATTAACATATGCAAAGTACCAACCAAGTCAAGGACTTCCACTTAGCACCTGGCCATAGATTAGGTTGATCCAAATCTCCCTTTCATCTAATCACCCCTATGCCATATGCCAAGGATCAATGTGGTATCTCATAGAATAAACCAACCCAGACGAAACTATGGATTCCAGAGGAAAAATCACCTCAACCCACAAGCAATTATTCCTAACACCAACTAGTTAGTCTCTACCCAAGCTCCCCAGCACTCTAACGGATTTGTTCCAACTGAGCTCCAAGACTGGTAACTCAACCCATAGTTCCATAGGGATCTAGAGTGTTTTTCCAACCAAGGCTCAAGGACTATTAACTCAAACCACAAAGGTCTCCAAAGAATTTATCCAACCAAGTATTATAGGACTAGTAACTCAACCCAAGTTCTTATAGGGCTTCTAGAGCGTTTTTCCAACCAAGGATCTGGGAAATAATAACTCAATCCAAAACCACAAGGAAAATGAGCACCAATAAAAGAAATGAAGTGGGAAACACATAACACCATGGATATCTGTAAATGGAAAGGCTAGAAAAAACCACTTTAAATCTAGGCAATACTCCATGCCAATGAAAACTTATAACATTGAAGCCACATGCATGTAGCATGCATGCCAAAACTAGAAAGAAAACCTTACATGCAACTCGATACCTGCAAATAAATCTAATTGTAGTTGTAGATCCTACTATTCAGTTATGCTTTGATACTTTCCCTTGCCTTCTTTATCGAAATCCAAGGTATGCCACAATGCTCAAAGAGTGCTTCAATAAAACCCTAAGTGTGTAAGAGTACGAGAGAGAGATAATAGAATGAGAGTGCCAAAGACTAAATTGAAAAAATATAACACTAACTAAAATCCATGAACTTATCCTCAAAACCCTTTTTAATTATTGAGGCCACTATTTTTCATTTTCCTCTATTTTTGCTTCAATTTCACCTTGTTGCAAATTTGTGACCTTTTTCCTTCCTTTTCTCCTATTTTCCTTTATTTTCATAAATAAATTCCACTTAATGTCTCTTTTCCTTTTCCAATTCCTTTTACAATTTCCTTATCCATAACATATCAAAGGGACACCCACTAGGATTTTTTTTCCTACCGTCCATTGTGGAATATGTGTCTCGTGACCTTGGTCTTATATTTCTTTTACATGGAAATTCAACCAGGGTTGTTACAATGTGCATTAGGGTTAACAAGAGAAAGTACCCACCTGGGAATTATTGAATATGATGTGATATTTGCAACAAAGTTAGTGAATCTTTGTGTCATACATGATAATTTACTAAAATATATTGCAAAATAAGAAAACAAAAATTAAAAATATGATAGAAAATTCCAATACAAAGACTGTAGAAACAGTAAGGGATGAAGAAAAAAAGGAGATATACCTAAGTGGAAGACCCCTGGAGAGATGGTTAAAAGGAAGGAACCAAAATTTGAAGGGGAGGAGAAAATTTCATAAAAAAATCCTTTTAAGGCTAAAAATAAGCTCGAAATGGAGGTACACAAAGAATTCAAAAATATCATAGCCCAACATATGATGGGGAATTTGAAGAAGTTGTAGAAGTGTGACTTCTTAATATCAACAACTACTTTCATGTTTATGACTATTCTACTGAATTTAAATCCAAATTTTATATCTTCTAGTTATAGGGAAAATATTCCCTACAATAGGAAGAAGTTATAAAATGTCATAATCTAGAAAATAAAGTTGTTAATTGGGATTAATTCCAGCGAATTTTTAGAGAATAATACTTAAAAAAAATTATTTTGACTATAAAGAAAACAATTCCATGATCTAAAAATTGGCTAGATATCAATGGATGAGTTAGTAAAAAATTCACTCATCTTTTGAGATATGTGCCATAGATAAGAGAAGAAAAAGTTAAAGTACAATGCTTTATAAATTGTTGGCCACTCTCTTTTAAGGAAAAAATTAAGTATGATAATCCCAAAACAGTGGATGAGGTCATTAGAAAAGAAAGAATTTTCTATTAGCAGAAGAAGAAGAGAATTAAGAATTATATATCATGAAATAATAAGAATAATGATATATATTTCTAGGGTGCAAAAGGAGTAAAACTTGGGTATTTTAAGTAATTTCGTAAGTGGAATCAAGATCAGAATTTCAATAAAAATATAAATCAGGCCCAAAGAACTCATATGTTGACTCACACTGGATCGAAATAGACAAAATTTAATAATAAAGTATTTAATGGAAAATACATAGAACCCTTAAATTTTTTTGGGTATGATGAACCCCACCTATTACAAAAGTGTCCCTAAAATGCGATATCAGTACAAAACTTGCAGAACATTCAAGAGTTCTCCATTGTCAACAATGTGGCCAATAATGTTTCATGTATTAATGTAGCCATGGAATACCACCAAGAAAAGGATCAATACACCATGGTGGAGATAGAAGGCATTATTTTTAAATAATATATTTATGTATTAATAGACCCTTGTGAGTTATTTTTATCCCCAAATTGTAGAAAGTTCAAAATTAAGGTCTAAAACATTAAAAAAAATTCATGGTTGGTCCAATTATCTACTGGTACAAAGGGAAAAGCTACAAATTTGGTAAAGACATGCGTTGTTATGTTAAATGGAAATCATATTGTTATGGATTCAAACATATTTCCATTGGGATAATATGAAGTTTTGGTTGGAATGGATTGGTTGGAGGGGCACATTGCACTTGTTAATTTATTTGATAAAATTATTTCTTGTACAATAAAATAGAGAAAATCAAATTAAGAGGCATACTCAGGCCCATTTATATGTTCCATATATTTGTGATACAATTAAATAAGGATGTAACTGAAGGATGCCAACTATTTTCCATTCAAGTCGAAGACCAGTCATAGGATAGGCTAGATAATTACTTTGATGAATTAGAATTTGTTTGAGACTATTAAGATGTGTTTCCTAATGAGATTCTTGGTTTAATTCCTAAGATATAAATATACTTTTCTATAGAGTTGATACCAGGAGCAACACCAATATCAAATATACCTTACCAAATGAGATTATCAAAACTGATGGAGTTGAAAATGTAGTTACAAGAGTTGTTGAACAAAGGATATATCAAACCTAGTGTGTCACCATGGGGTGCAGTAATCTTATTTATCAAGAAAAAGGACGTAAAATTTAGGTTGTTTATTGATTGTCGGTGGTTGAACAAATTGATCATTAAAAATAAGTATACCTTGCCCTGAATAAATGATTTATTTGACCATGTAAGGGGAGAAACTCTGTTTAAAATAAAAATATCTCAGATATGGTTATGACTAGTTAAAGATTAAAGAAGAGGAAATACCAAATACAACCTTTCGAATCTAATATGTACATTAAAAATTCACAGTGATTATTTTCTAACTTATCAATCTGCCCACTACCTTCATATGTTTGATGAGCATTGTCTTTATCAAATTATTGGAAATTTTTTTATTAATTTTTATAGATGATACTTTGATTTATTTTAAGACCCTTAAAGAGCACAAGAAACATTTGGGAATAGTGTTGCGAACCTTGTGTGAACTTACGCTATATCCAAATTTCAAAAAATGTGAATTTTACCAAGCAAGATACAATAACTTGGGCATGTGATATTGAAATATCTGATAATAGTGGATCTAGGAAATGTAAAGGTAAATTTGAGTGGCTAGTTCCAAAGGTGTTACACACCTATGTTTTGTTTTTTTAAGACATTACTATTTTTAGATTTGTTGAATCGCTACGGAACTTATTGGCTATGGAATCCATGATTGAAACCAATTGATAATGTAATTAAGTTTTATTTTATTAAATTAATAGATGAGTTGTTTGGGAATATTTAGGAAATAACACTTGAGGAATAGTGACTTATTTCCATTTTCTAAAATAAATTTAGTGGTCAAGTCCATATGGTGGAATTTCCTAAGACTTCTCCTAAAAGTCCGATGGAGAAATTTGTTAGATTAAAAATAGCATAATGCGTAGAAAGATTATGCAAAAAAATTATATGGAGAAAAATGATAAGTTGGGTGAAAAGAAAAATAAAATTAGAACTGGAGAGAAAGGTGCACTTTACAGGAAAATAAATAATTTTTCTTATTTTAAAATAAAAATCCTAGGTAACTAAGTGATGCATACCCTTAAAGCAAGACGTTGGTAAGGAAAAACTAGATAGGAAGATCTATAGGAAAATGGTTGAGGAACACAAGAAGGTTATTGATTCCTGAAGGCATAAAGGTCTTAGCTCGAGGGGGATTGTGGGTGGTAATTTATTTTTTGGGTGGAATATGGTCAGTTCTTGGTCATTCCCAAGTGGCTAGTTAAGGTTAGATAATTGTGGTTTGTGATTTCATTCTAAATTTGGATTTGTTAATGTGTTAAATATTATGTATTAAATTAGAAATTGTTCAAATTTATCACACACTACTATGTTAGTTAGTTAAGGTAATAGTTTCAAGTATAAATTCTAAATTATTCTATATATTGATGCTTATAATAATTATTATGAATTTAGTGTGTTGTTAATGATGTTGGATACCACCAAAATATACGGGATCTCCCTGATATAAAATCCCAATTAGAACTCACACCATTTGGTGTAGGAGTATGATCCAGAATATGGCTTGGTTGCCATTTACTTAAATATATGCCTTGGCTTTAGCCATTAGCACAAGAGAGAAGCGCAATTTTCCTTTTGAATGAGCAAGCAAGTAGACCTTGTGTATATTCAATTTTCAGTGTATCCATGTTCTTATACTCCAAGAGGGGAATAAAGTGAACCTATAAGAGAGAATTAATAGCACCACCCTAATGGAGACACAAGTGAACGAGAAATGGTCACCTAACATCAAGCGAAATAGTTCACAAGGATGCAATGATCATTATAAACATATCAACAGTTTTACAAAAAAAAAAACATCAAAATAACTAAAATAGTTCAAGTAATCTAGTACTTAGCGAAAGAAAAAATGAACCATAAATACTCAAAGAATAGTCTTAGAAATATTCACAATCCATGTGTGAAAATTTGTTGGCCTTGCAAGGCTTCAACATTAAGAAAAAGTCCCAACATACATAAATGTAATGAACACTACTAGCTCCAATAGTGGAGCATTAGAGCCGCTACTTTCTCCCCAAAAATACTAACTGTGTCACTCTAACACCTTGTTGGAGAAGCCAAGCTTAAAAGTCCTTTACATGAGAAATGAGGATTTATTTATAACTTGAGGAAGGACCTTTCACATCCTCATGACTCTTTAGTTTCTAAATTCTAGTGACCTTTGGACTTATACAACCTTTGGAATTCCAAATGAATTTTGGAATTACATATGACTTTTGGTGTCACATGTCTTTTGGAGTCTCATGCTTGTTTAGTTCATACATGACCCTTGTTAGGTATCTATATTAATAGTGTAGTCCCTTATTGTTGTTAATGTATCCCCTTTATTTTTATTGTTGTACCACTGTAACCCCCATATTATTATTATTTTGACCTTACATTATTATTGTTAGGTTGGATAGGATTATATTGTTGTAGGTTTTAACCCTGTAGAGAAATTATCTACAAGCAAATCTTAAAAAAAAAAAAAAACAATAGCGAGAGCATAAAAAATAAAACAGATACACACAGAGATTTTCCCTTGGATCCCAAATCAGGATGACCAGCTTGATTTTTCATTATATTCCTTTTAGTGTTACAACACATATATATACATGCCGAAGCATACATAAACCCCAATCCATTAACCTTGGATTAGAACATAGCCACAGTTCCCTTGATCAGATCTACAAAATACCAGGGGCCGAAAACCATCATGCCCCAAAACCATCTGCAAACCCATATTGCACAAAACCATGGGCGGGTCCGCCCACCAGAAAATAAAGCCCAATTTTTTTTTCTTGGGGTGCTGCCCTAAACCCCGACAGGGGGGGATGCCGCCCCCCCTATGACCCCCCTACTGCACTCAGTGCAATGTACATGGGGGCCTATCAGCCCCCCTTTGACCCCCCCTAATGTGACTAGTCATGGAAATAATATAATACAAACCCAAAATTCTCCAACTTGTTGTTTTATTTCCGCACGGGGCCACAAGAGAGCTAAGTCATTAGCCTAGCTTTGCAACACCCATTGTTTCTCTACACCAAGAGAGCTTCTGAGTGCTCAGAGACTTCATCAATGCATCTGCAACATTCTTCAAAGTGTCCACCTTTACCAGCAACACCCTTTTAGCCTCAACCATATATCTCACAAAGTGATATTCAACATCAATGTGCTTTGTCTTTGAATGATAAGCAAGGTTCTTAGCCAAGAAAATTTCACTTTGGCTATCACAATCTATCCTATAGCTTTTTGCACCAACCCCATACTTGAACAAAATCGTTACAACCAAACTACTTCCTTTCTTGCATAAGTGGTTGCCATGTATTCTGCCTCTGTAGTTGAAAGAGCCACTATAGATTGTCTTTTACTCATCAAACTGATTGCACCTCCAAATAGACTGAACACAAACCCACTCTTAGATCTTCTTCTGTCCAGATATCCAACCCAGTCTGCATTAACAAAACCACCACTGTCCAACACTCTTTCTAATCCTGGTCTTCCCTAGTAGCACAAGCCATAATCACTAGTTCCACACAAATATTTGAAAACTCGCCTCACTGTTGTCCAATGCTCCTTCCCTAGGTTTGACATAAACCTGCTCAATACTCCCACTGCATGTGCAATGTCTGGTTTAGTACAGACCATTGCATACATCAGGCTACCCACTACACTTTCATATGGAACACGGGACATATCCTCCTCTTCTTCTTGTGTCTTGGGACACTTTTCAGCAGACAAATTTACACCTACAGGAATCAGAACATTCACCAGTTTACTATCTTGCATATTGAACCTCTACAATATAGTCTCGACATACTTCCTCTAGTTTAACCAGAGCTTCTTATTTTCCCGATCTCTCTTAATTTCCATGCCCAAAATATAGTTTGCAACACCAATATCCTTCATGTCGAATTTGGAGAACAGTTGGGTCTTCAAATCTTGGATAATTCCTTTGTCATTTCCAATAAACAACATATCATCCACATAAGAGACCAAATAAATAACACGGTCACCAATTAATTTAAAGTAAACACAGTGATCCTCCTTGCTTCTGGTGAAGCCAAGTCCCCATATATAGGTATCAAATTTCTGATACCACATCCTTGGTGACTGTTTTAACCCATACAGAGACTTCTTTAACCTGCATACTAGTTCTTTCTTCCCGTTCACCATAAAGCCTTCAGTTTGTTTCATGTAGATCTCCTCTTCCAGATCCCGTGAAGAAATTTTGTCTTCACATCCATCTGTTCTACCTCAAAATCAAATGCAGCAGCAATAGATAAAAGTAATCTAATAGAAGTAACTTTGGAAATAGGAGAAAAAATATCACCAAAATCAATTCCCGACACCTGGAAATAACCTTTTGCTATCAAATGAGCTTTGTATTTCTCCACCTTGCCTTCTACATTTATCTTCTTCTTAAACACCCATTTTCTCCCGATGGGCTTCCTTCCAGCTGGCAACTCCACTAGATCCCATGCCTAATTTTTATGCAAGGATGCCATTTCATCAATCATGGCCTCCTTCCATAGTTTTCCATCCTCTGAATCTACGACCTCCCTAACAGTTCTAGGATCACCATTAGTTATAGCTAAAGAGAAATTTGAACAGAAAGTAGATGGAATATACCTTTCTGGTTGTCTTCTTTCCCGAATTGATCTTCTCACAACTGGAGTTTGTGGCTCTTCCTCTTCTGAGTCTTCTTCTATTGTAGAGTCTGATTCATCCTCCTTTAGCTCAAACTCTATCTTCTCAGGTTCCTCTGGTAGGACCTCATGTGTAACAACATCTTTCACCTCTCTAAACACCACATCTCAGCTGTACACAACCTTCCTTGTTTCTAGGTTCCAAAGATTGTAACCCTTTAAACCATCCTTATACGCA
Organism: Pinus albicaulis; assembly: GCA_034641835.2. Taxonomy (NCBI): domain Eukaryota; kingdom Viridiplantae; phylum Streptophyta; class Pinopsida; order Pinales; family Pinaceae; genus Pinus; species Pinus albicaulis. The sequence goes on from CM076574.1 coordinate 862,893,285, forward strand.
ATAAAGATGCACCTTTCAAATTTATTATCCAATTTGGTCCTTTTCTCTTTTGGAACATGTACATATGCATCACATCCAAATACCCTCGGATGTGAAAGAGAGGGTTTCTTACCAGTCCATACCTCATGTGGACACTGGAGTCTTATCCTCCAATGCTGATCAAGATGATCTGTTAACTAAGTAACATGTAGTCTCGACTGCCTCTGTCCAAAATTCTTGTCCTAACCCGATTCCACTCAGCATGCTTCTTGCCTTTTTCATCAGTGTTCTGTTCATTCTTTCTGAAACTCTATTTTGCTGAGGTGTGTATGGAGTATTCTTCTGCCGTGCTATACCACACTTCTTATAGAAATATTCAAATTCCTTCTTGAAGAAATCCCCACCATTATCTCTCCTTAGTGCCTTTATCTTCCTCTCTGTTTGGTTTTCCACCAGAGCCTTAAATTCTTTAAATCTATCAAAGACTTCATATTTATTCCTCAAGAAATATATCCATGTATTCCTTGAGAAGTCATCTATGAATGAAAAATAGTACACAAACTTACCCAGTGATGGAACCAACACAGGTCTAAACACATCACTGTGCACAAGCTCTAATATCTTGTTTTCCCTCTCAGCACCAAAAGGAAAACTCACCCGATTCTGCTTCCCATATACACAATGTTCATAAAAATTGAAATCTAGAGAGATATTACAGATACCTTCTACCATACCATTTCCATGTACTATCTGAAGGCCCTTCTCTCTAATATATCCAAGCCTTTGATGCCATAGCATGGTCTTTTCTCTAGAGACCACTAGGCTTTCTGCTCCACTTTCGGGAACCACAGAACTGTTGCACCCATCAATAATAGTGTTGCCCTGAAGCTTGTACAAAGTTCCAATCCAAACTCCCCACATTAATACTAGTGCTCCCCAAACCATCTTACAATCATCTTTCTCGAACACTATTTTTACATTTGCATCATCCATATTTCTTACAGAAATCAGTTTTCTGGCCAACGCAGGAATGTGAAAAACACTAGGAAGTGTTCTAATCCTTCAACCTTGAAACTTCAGCTTGAATTTTCCACATCCGACGATTCTGGCCTTCCTATCATCACCTAAGAAGACATCACTTCCATCATATTTCTCATACTCACAGGACCACTCCCTATGAGGAGTGAAGTGAAAGGATGCACCCGAGTCAATCAACCATCACTCATGATCTACATGTGTATTTGAAGAAGAAGCCAAATACACATCCCCACCTTCATCCAAGGTGGTATTTACCTCTACAGAAGGTGCATCATCAGATCCCTTTCCTTTCTCAAGAGCTTTAGATCTGCAGTCCTTTTTGTAGTGCCCTTGCTTTCCGCATTTCCAGCACACCTTTACAAACTTTCTAGGAGATTTAGATCTCCCTCTAGATTTAGATTTTCCACTCGAAACCTTATTCTTGTTTCGATTCTAGGACCTTCCTTGTACAAATAAGGCATCTCCGTTATGACCCTCCATATTTCTCTGTCTCATTTCCTCAAATAGCAAGGCTGAGAAATTGTCATCAAAATTCAAGATAGTTGTATTTCTACTTATTGCAATAACCAGACTATCCCATGAGTCTGGTAGAGAACAGAACAAACTGATGCACTTATCTTCATCTGAGATTTTAATATCAACAGATGACAACTGACTTACCACAGTATTTAAGGAATTCAGATGCTCTGTCACGGAGTCTCCATCATTCATCCTTAGGTTATACAACTTTTTATGTAGGAACAATTTATTCACGAGAGACTTAAATTGGTACAAAGTCCTTACACTAGTAGAAAATGCTGAAATTAGTGACTAGGTGACTAAAAAATTTAGTCACTACAATTATTTCAAGTGAATTACTACTAAATTTAAGCAATTTTAAGTGAACGAACTAAAAATGACTAACTTAAATGACTAATTTAGTCTAGAGATAAAATATACGACTAGATAATAAGTGACTAAACTAAAAACGACTAAATTAAATGACTAATTTAGTCTATGACTAAAATATATGACTATATAATAAGTGACAAAATTAATAATGATTAACATAAATGACTATTATAGTCCAAGAATAAAAATATGACCAAATAACAAGAACGACAAGTATAGAATTAGTCATACTTGTTGTTCTTGTTATTTGGTCATATTTTTAGTCTTGGACTATAATAGTCATTTATGTTAATAATTTTTAATTGTGGTGGATAATTGTTTTCAAGCCAACAACTATAAATTGTGGAATACCATTTAGTTTGGAAATTATCTCCTCCCAAGTCTTAATTTTATATTTCCTTCTTATTTTTTGTCAAAATACATTATCCCACTGAAGGGATGCATGCCCTTTCAACTTTGTGAATATATGCTTCACTCTCTCGAGGTCCTCAATTTCTCAAACTCTAGGGATTTCTCCATATTCCCAATCTAATAAATCATATAGTCTTATCTCCCATGGGGCTTCTAATTTTCACTCTTCATTACTCACATCATGAATATCTACAACAACCCCTATTTTCTTAGCTTCCTTCATGGAATCCATTATAGTTAACATGGACCTCAACATCTAGGTGATTTTATTTGTGGCTATGTTTCCCTCTACCTTATGAGCTCTTTTGCAATTCTCCTTATTATAGATCCACCAAACAAATTCTTTTTGATGACATTGTTCTTCAATTTATGTGTAGGTCTTAAACCTACTTTGATACCAAAATAATGCAACCTACATTAGTATTTGCACAGGCAAAAATAATCATGGTTACAAATCCACTTCAAATAGAACACATAATAAGAAATTAAAAACACGCACAAAGTTTTATATTCTAAACAAAATAAAAAAATGACTTTACCCTTAGAAAGGCATAAAACCCATATCAAAAACCACTTAATTTTTGTTTTGGTTAAACTAACTTTTTACACTCAAACATTTAATTATAATTTACACTCTCAATAAAAAATATATATATATATAGATATATTTTACAACATTTTAAATTTCAATAAACCAGTTTTTAATCAATCAACCACTTCCAAACTATAATAATTATAAATAAATAAAATAATAAAAAACTCTCTGAATTTTATAATAAAAAGAAAATAACCAACCAAAAAATAAATTTGATCACAAACACACTCAGTATAAATAATTTTCCTCAACAAATTCAATTTTCCCTCAATAATTTCTGTCCATTTTCAAATTTCCCTCCATAGTCTCGGTCCATGACTTTACATCAATGAAATCATCTAAATCCGACTTCGATAAACCGGACCCTAATAGTATGTCTCCAATGGAATCCTCTGATATCCACCATTATTCCCCAGCGGCCTCAGAAAAGATGAGGAAGATGGAGGCCATGAAAAACAATCGAAAGAAGGTGGATAGGGATCCGACGGTGGTTTTCCTCTAGTGATCACAATGAATTTCCTGAATGATAGTAGAATCGACAAAGAAACCCTCGGTGGCATTGCCTTCGTCTAGTATGTGGGCGCATAGAATCAGCCATGATTGTGCTCCTTCATTCCCTTGCTTATCTCCCCGGGATGCCCAGAGGAGGCTTCAACCATGGCAGTTGATCCTCTGCCTCGGCTTGTCTGACAAGGCCGTTAATTCCACCCTCACCACGGATTTAGGGTTGCAGTTCCTCCATGTCCACACAACCAGAGCCGAGGAGGTGGTTGATATTGTGATGGCATTGTTGCACATGTGCTTGTTGTTAAAACAACGCTTTTCCAGCTCCAGTTGGCTTGTATCGCTCCAGCTCTAGTGCCAAGGTACCCACCACCATGGTCTCATGCTCAGGATCGCGTTCTGACCAGCCTCGACCTATGCTCTTACCACAAATATCTTGGCATCCAAGATGACAGTCCTCTATTATGATTGCGAAGAGGTATGTGTTATTGATACTTTTTTTGTATTTTTTAGAACACTTTCCTCTGAATAAATAATTTTTCAAGTCAACTCTCTAGTGGAATTTGAGAATTAATGAACCCAAAAAACCATTCTAGAACATCAATTTTTTTTTGGCATTTGAATGTTGGATCTGTGTACATTTATGAAAATGGCCTAACAAACATTATCTTTAAATAAACACTACCCAAGAGTAATTTTCAATGACCTTACATGATTTTTTTTTCGAAGGACGGGCATTAACCAAACATTTCAAGCCATGGAGCGTTTCTTTGGCTTTAGAATGGTGGATCTAGAAACATTGCACTCATAGGAATTATATCGCGACCAACGTCATCTCAATGTGTATAACATTTACATAATTCTTTTCCTATGCTTGGGGACATGAGTGTGATTTTAAACTTCCCTTTATGTGAAGGGAAAAGTTGTGAGAGGGTGCAGATATTTCCCTCCAGCCACCAAATAGATGGATATTGTTAATGGTTTTCTTTCAACAAGTGACCTTGTGTCGCTCCACTGTGCTATGACAAAAGAAACATTACAGATTCTCAATCTTGAAACTTTCCAACACATAAAGACAGGTAATGGATCTAGATTATTTCAAACTATTTCTATTTGGCACTATTAGTTTATTACATTCTCCAGAACATAGTATTCAAAACCGGAACCAGTGATCGGACTAGTCCACATATGAAACTGGGTTTCAAACTAGAACTGGTCAAACCGGGATTGGTTAGATCTTGTTAATTTTAGGTTAACAAGTTATTTTCTTAGGGAATTTACTTCAGGGATCCATATTAGCCCGATTTTCCATTAGCAATCACATAATACATCGTTATAATGACAGTAACTGAAGAAAGAACATAGATGAAAGATGCAGTATACAAGCCAAGACAAGAGTACACAAGGATATGGCACAAGCCAGGGAAAAAACCCCAAGACGTGGAAAACCCTTTATCAATTCATCTTAGTATTAATATCAAATGTTCAACAGAGAGAGAAAATAAAATAATTTAAAGTCAAAATGACTTTCCAATTTGAAAATCTAATATGACTGCCCTTGGACAAGTGAATAGCCCAAAACTGCAATTTCATCATTCTGTCAACAGTAGTAAGCTAAGATCTGGTTAGGGTTTCTTACAGTCCACTATTTTTCCATTCAATTGATCAAGAAATCCTCCTTTCAACTGCATCTTTCGTTGTCAAGTAATAGGTTGTCCATCGCTAGCCCTTAGAATTGATTTGAACCCAAGATAGGATTCTCGACCCCTCTATATAACCTGGTACATGCCTGCGGACCTATCTGGAGTAATGGCTCTGAAGTGCAGAGACAGTAAGGGAGAAATTATTCTTTAATTTACCATAGATAAGCTCGAATTCAATACCCAGAAATGACCTAACTTTTTGGGGTTGAATTCGGACCTGTAATGACAGGATTACCCATACAAGTTTCCCTGAAATTTCATCAAGTCCTGTGGCTCTTTATCTGAGGAATCATAGCCCTAGTTGTTGAAGAAGAAACCCAAAACAGACAACCCTTCGTCCCCTTCAAGAGCTTGGCTACCTTAGATATAATTTGGAGGCCTTTGATGTATCAAATGAGGTTGAAGGCACCTCTATACATACAATTTTTAAGGGAAAAAATACATGATTGTTGGGACTTATGATGATGAGGCTGACCTTGACAATTTGTACATGAGTGGGCGTAAATTCAAAAAAACACTTCTTCTTGTACAAATTTGATGATCTTTAGGTTGATTTTGGTCCTCTCGAAAAGAGGATTTCATTCAATAATCATCTCCAACAAATAGGCTATCCAATGGTGGAATTTGGCCCTAGTTTCTAATTATAACACTCCCTCTCAACTAGGGAGAATACCACTTGATAGTTTATCATGCCATTCGATCATCATGAAATATCTTGACATCACGTGCCATCTTTGTATATTATCTATTCTCTACTCTACTGAACATTGATAAGAATAATGAAGAAGAATCGATCGAGAGTGAGTCACAAGACCTTACCGCTCTCCACTGACAAAAGTCAATCCGGGCTCCATATAACCAGATGTAAAATCATAATCAGACTTGATCTCAAGTGATAAAGTTTGTTGAACATCATTCATCCTAGACATAGGGAGTGCGACTGTACATGATGTGTCCATAAGTAGTGTTATGGTCCCAACCACTTTTCCCAACTCATTGGCCAGATGAGAGGTACTTCCCATGTGTCCTGGACTACATGGGTAGGATGATGCAAGAACACTAGCAGGGAAAGAATATATCACATCCTGCTATCAACCACACATAGGGAAAGGATAATCCATATCCTACAAACAAAGTTCACAACCATACGTAGAGAAAGGAGAAACCACATGCTACAAACACATGTCACAACCTTACGTAGGGAAAGGAGAAGCCACATCATACAAACACATGTCAGAACCATACATAGGGAAAGGATAAACCACATCCTACACGCATGCAAACCAAGATTAGGGAAAGGATAAACCACGTCCTACATGCATGCTAATCAATAATCGTAAGAAGGATCCTACATGTGGGGAAAGGGTGAACCACGTCTCACCGACATGTCAACATCAATCACAGGGAATGAGCATCCTACATGTGGGGAAAGGATGAACCATGTATTACCGACATATCGAAAAATAGATGCTTGAATGCATCTCTCACTAGGTATCCACAGGAGAAGGTGAACCACTCATCCTACTCTTATGCCATAGGAGAAGGTGAACCTCTCATCCTATGCATATCTCATCAATCATAGGGGAAGGTGAACCACTCACCCTACACACATGTCAACCATCATGGGGTATCATAGGGGAAGGTGAACCACTCACCCTATACATAGCGCACCAATAGGGGAAGGTGAACCGCTCACCCTATACATAGTGCACCAATAGGGGAAGGTGAACCACTCACCATATGGTTGCTCATAGCTCTCAAGAAGTACCCTAGGTCCCCAGGAGCTCCCAAAGCTCAATGTTCAACCATGAACCTCCTAGCAAGGTCCACCCACAATTCCCAGCCTCTCTCTGAAGAAAGTAATCTGTTAACTCAACAATGATGAATCTAGGTAGCTTTCCAATGTATTGTAAAGTGGTACCCAATTTATGTGGAGTACAGATTCTTTGAATAATATTGCAATATAACATGTGCTCAAATAGGTCACTAAAGAACTTCTTCAATGAAAATCGATGCATAATAATACATGCATGTTACTCTATACAATCAACCTCAATAGTGCTTTCAGAGCAACCAAATCAAGAGATGTAGTACTAGTTGTACTCTTTCCATCCATCATACTGCCAATCGATCCAACATCAGAATATTCATGGAATCTTGGATTTCATTTGTGTACCTCAAATTATAGACAATAGAGTCACTGAGATATCTTACTAAGCAACTATAAATATATAGATAGAGTCTTCATAGCGAGGAATTTATCTAGGACACCAGGGATCCCACAAGATATGCATATGCAGACTCGCAACTTTTTCATCGGATATTAAGTGCATGAAATAGATTATCAAGGCTAGGTTAGATCCCTCTTGCTTTGAGAGGGCCATTAATCATATATCATCAATATCTACACCTTTATGGCTCAGTGTAACTTACTTTGGATATATATAGAAAAGTGACCTTGCCAAAATATAACCAAAGTCATGATCATGCCACTTCCATGCAGACTTTCAAATAATAGGGATATATCTGAGTTATTTCCCTTATCAAAAAACATTTGGCGAGAAGAGTCATCAAGTCATATTGCCAAGGATTCTATAGCTCCCTCTTAATACTTGTTTCATGTGATCATCTAGCTTTCAATTACGAGCTTCTCAAGCAAGGGATGAGACTTTTCATGAGGCAACTGCAACAATAAAATTCAAGGAAGCTTAAGGTGAAAGAGGAAAATTTTGAAGAATCGTCATGGTTCATCTTTAATTAGGTAGAAGAAATCCTCCCATGATATTATTTCAAAATGTCAAAATAAACATCTCATCTGCTTATTGTGCTCATATAAGCAGATGATCATTGTTATAGAGATATGCTCCAAAGTCCTATGCACTTCTTCACTTAGTTGTTCTTTTAAAAAAAAAGGGTTTCAAGAGTGCTGCACCCCTTTTCAAAATCTAAGGTGCTACAAATTATTTTACGAGAAGATCCCTATAGCTTCTTCAAAAGATAAGCTATCCAATGTTTCCATATGTATTGTTCACAACTTCGATAGTGAACAAGGCTATAATACAATCATCAATTTACTGGGGCTACAATATATCATTATGGCTACTTGATTGTAGTAATATCATGCATAATGTTGGACTTGAAAAGAGATAATAGATGATGTTGAGCTGTAGAGAAGTGTCACACGAAGAACTGTGCCATATATCATTGTGAGGTAACCAACAATATTCACTTTACGTGGTTCTATTATAGCTTCAGGTCTTCAAAATTCCAGGAGCATGATTCCTTTCGAATGATCCAAGATCTTTGCTTACAAACATGTCTTCAACAAAAGCTCTTCTTTGCTACTTAAGGCTTAGTGTAGAAAAACTGAAATATGGTTAACTGTGTTATAAATATCGAAGGCTTTCATCACTTGATGCCTATAGCTATGCAAGCCAGAAAATCTCCAAAAGTCGGCTCAATTGATATAAGAAGTATAGATCATGTCATTGTAGAGTGTGCAACACTTGGTTCACATTCATCATTTATCACTGTATGATGTACATATGCATTAATGCTCTGGAGCCTTACTAATTATCCATCAACATAGGGGCCTTGGTTTCTTTTTCTTTATGAGTTGAGAGTTGTAGTTGTGTCTAGAACAATAGTAAACTAAGGTTCTTCTTTTCTAGGCTATGAGAGGAAGAGAAACTCAGAAGTTCAATAGAGAGATATAAGAAACAAATGTCAACATACTACCCAAGGCCATGACTGATCATAACTTAGATTAGAATTTCCATACTTTAATAGCTTTTTAAAATACCGTAACTATTTCAGGGCTTGCAAGAATGCTATGCATATACCAATATTGACTGAATGTATGTATATATGTTGATTGTTGACGCCAATATTGCTTTGCCTACAAATATGATGTCATGCACATACTACAGAAACCATGTCAATATATATACGCAATACCACAATGTCTTCTTATAATTAGTGTATCTATTTTATGCATACAATGTGGATAATTTTACATGGCTAAGATGACATCAATACCGTATGCAATAATCATATCTGAAACCATACACTGATTTCTATATGGTTTTGTCATACCAAAACATTTCCTGCTCTTTAAATATATTGTTGGAGACATTTTTTATGTGCCAATGTGCTAAGAATGCAAAATTACATATGCGATGAGCCAAAAGAGGTACGATGGATTCAGAACCATGTGAGGTGCCTAACATTGAGAGGTGCCTAATATCAAATGTTCAACAAAGAGAGAGAGTAATATAATTTAAAGTCAAAATGACTTGCCAATTTGAATATCCAATATGACTTCCCTTGGAAAATTGAATAGCCGAAAACTGCAATATCATCATGTTGTTAACAGTGGTTAGCTAAGATATGGCTAGGGTTTCTTACAATCCACTATCGTTCCATTCAACTGATCAAGAAACCCTCCTTTCAACTACGGATTTCCTTGGCAAGCAAGAGGTTGTCCATCACTGGCCCTTAGAATTGATCTGAACTTAAGATAGGTTTCTTGGCCCCTCTATCTAACATTGTGCATGCCTGTGGACCTACCTAGAGTAATGGCTCTGAAGTGTGGACACAAAAAAGGAGAAATTCTTCCTTAAATTGATCATAGGTTGGCTTGAAGTCAGTACCCAAACATGACCTAACTTTTCGAGGTTGAGTTCAGACCTGTAATGGTAGGATTACCCATACAAGTTACCCTAATATTTCATCAAGTCATCCAGCTGTTTATCTGATGAATCTCGGCCCTAGTTGTTTAAAAAGAAACCCAAATTAGACAACCCTACGTCCTCCTCAAGAGCTCAACTACCTTAGATATAAATTGGATCCCTTTGATGTAGAAAATGAGGTTGAAGGCCCCTCTATATATACAAATTGTTTAAGGTCAAAAGACGTGACCGTTGGGTTTTTTTATGATGAGGCCAACCTTGACACTTTGAACATGAGTGGGCATAAGTTCAAAAACACACTTCTACTTGTACAAATTTGATGATCTTTAGGTCGATTTTGGTCCTCTGAAATGAGGAGTTCAATGCAATAATAATCTCCAACAAAAGAGCTATCCAATGGTGTAATTTGGCCCTAGTTTCCAATTTTAATAGACCTCAATGAACCGGACTTTAAAAAAATACATGAAATAATTATTTTTTAATGAAAAAACTATTTTTAAAAACTATTTCCAAACCAATAGAGATAAAATATGCAAATTGTTTTCATCTATATACCATGAAAAGGTGAATATATCAAAATGGAACCGAGTGCAATACATATCAACAACAAAAAACATAATCAATGAGGCTCTAAATGGACTTTAGAGTCCAAAAACAATGCTACAAGCTATGGGGCTACTTACCTACTACAAGTCTACATATCAGTGATCAACATGATCACTCCCCATCATGATCAAACTCATCACCACTACTAGACATGGGAGCATCAACATGGGCTACATAAATAATCTGGTTTAGAGTTTGAGGACTCCTAAGATTCCTCTGCAACCTCAATAGTATTGGTAGTAGTAGCAGCAAAACTAGACATCAAAACTACAAATCATTGATCTACATGACCACTCGTGAAACTCATCATTGATTCAACACTACTAGAACTGGAATCATCAAAAAGAAATACATAAACATCATCTAGCTCAAAGTCTTCAGACTTGGATTGCTCAACATTTTAATATGCCTAACCAATGATTTTGGTTTGAGTGAAGGGTTCATCCCCTCAACCTTATAATGTAGTAGAAAAATCTTAGCATTCCTAACCAATTATTTTCCTTTGAGTGAAGGATACATTTTTGTTAAGGCCATGGTAGACGAGTTCAACAATCAATACCACCAACATCAACGAAGTTCAACAATCAATGGCACCAACATCATCTTGCTAAACTTTGGTGGTTATCTTTAGCAAGACATGTTTCTTGACAATTGAAGTGTGCAGTTCTAGTCATGCTCTCATCTCAGCTCATATTTGGTTTGGCTTCAAAACTTAAAGATTGGTTCCTTTGTTGCTAGTATATGTCCAGGCTTAGAAAAATTCTATTGCAGAAAGGATTGGCTGCTTTCTTTTCAACTGTTTGTTGTTATCTTGTACCCCTGTGGGTCTTGACAAACACCAACATTGCCAAGATTATTCTGTCAGGGGACTCCTCCCTTATCATGGATATTAATAATATGTCCAGTGGTTATATTGAATATTTGAAAATTTTCTTTTTTCGTATTGAACTCACATTCAAACTATTCATGCCTTCCTGTACTTAGGAGTAGTCTCTGAAGGCTCAACAGAGATGGATCAGTCTACTGAGGTCTAAAGAGATCTGCTTTGATTTGTTTTCTGCTAAAATATCTATAAGACCAAAGTCAAAGAAACATCAACATGTAATTTCAACATTTTCCAGATACATTTTGTTGTTTTGGATGATAGTTTCATTGAATTAATTCGTATGGTTCTTAGAGCTATGCAGAAGGTTGGTAGGTTTACATTCTTATTCAAGTGAGAAGAGGTATTGTTTCAGTCTATGAGGTGACCAACATATGACTATCTTGATGTGAGCTGCCATGGGCCCTAGGGTCAAAAAATTTCCATATTACGTCAAAGAGGACAAAACCATCTTGAAAATTTTAACTATACATGTTCAAAAGCTTGCATATAAAAAGCAGAAAATCTTTACTACATGGTTTCTAGAAGAGCAAAGGGTTATTGAGGTCAACTAAAACCAGTTTCTTCTAAAGCTCAGGAGTATCAATGAGAGAATAGCGAGATTGGAGATAAAAGTGGTGGAGTTATGATTCTCTGAATACTTGTACAACTCGAAAACCTCCTCCATCTATTCTACTTTGCTCCTTAAAATAAACTAAAAAAGTAGGTGATTTTGTTACCTCCTTTTAGAGGAAATTGAAATAGTTTAGAAAATTGCACATCTTGAAATCATTACAATTATAAATTATGTTGACCAACTGTCCAAAAGATGAAATATAGCTGGATTTTTGACTAATCATGTAATAACTTATATGGATGACATCTCCTCTTCAATAGAACGACCCAGGACCACTGGCAGCATATCATTGTTCTCCTTCAACAACTAATAAAGGCCATTTCACAATTTGGAAAGAAGGTGTCTCTACTATCTGTATCAATCCAATTACATCAGAAGGGGATTCAGATTGCTCTATGACTTTTGATGGACTGTAAATATGGTGAAAATTGTTTTTTCAAAAGTTGAGACAATTTCACTGAGTAGGGAGAAGATCATGGGTGTTTTAATCTAGATTATAAGAATTTTTTGGGCCCATTACTATCTCCTTTCATAGGGACATGTCTTTTAATACGTTTGATCCTTTAATGTGCCCAATCGGTTTTGTAACTCCCATTTAGTAATTAGAGTACTGTCTCTCTAGGTAGTGGGAAGTTACATTATTTGTTGAAAACATGGAAGGAAATTTTTCTCTATTTAAAGAACTAACTTCTATAGGTACACGTCTTTCTGTATGATTTGTCCTCTAATGTGTCTCAGTATTTTTATAACTCTCATTTAGTAATTAGAGTGTTGTCCTTCGATGTAATGGGAAGTTATGCTAGTAAAAAAAAATGGAAGTCTTTTTTGAGAGCGAAGACCAGGATATGTGCTACATGGTCTGATAATCTTTCCTAAAGTTTGCTTGCCCCTTTCCTATGAAATGGACCTTCTCCAACAAATCGGTTATTGCGAGCATTAAAATAATGGAACACTGGTGGTGGCTTAACATTCCATCGACCTCACTAGTGAATTTCCATCCTGTTGGCAAGTATCAGATGCTTTTTAAGTGGAAAAAGTACTTCAACCTATGTCTGTGTTTTATCATTTGATATAATTTCAGTTAGAATATGAGTTGTAAAACCATGAACTATGTTGTCATCTTTATGGTACTAGATTGACCTTCTTTATAGAATCAATTGGTGGTACAATATCATTGCAGGGCAATTTGGGTAGGGAAGAATGGTTATCTACCATATATACACTTTTAAGGTCCACACTTCACCATACAAACACAATTAAAAAACAAAACATTGCCACTTAATGTGATTCTTGCCATCAGGAATCAAGAAGTGCATATGGTATTGGGAAATGGTACATGTTTAAAAATGTCGTTTACAAATTTGTAGGAAACTGGGAATTGGCATGATGCAAGAATTAATGTGTAAATGAAAAGCTGCTATAAATGCATTGCAAAGTATTATTGTCTGACATAGGACTGTAGGAATAACAATTTTTTTGAAAACAGTACAAATACAATTGCCCAGATTTACTACAGGAACAAGTTTTGAATCGACTTTTGTATTACAAAAGCCTCCACATATATTTTGAGGACTTAGCCAACATGTCAATTTTTGGAGCCACAGCCTCTTGTATTGTGGATTTCTAGGACCCTTCTCAGGATTGAGTAGATATAGGCGTTGATATTGTCTTGACTCTTGATAGAAAGCTATTTTTGTATTGTAGCACATGAAAGTCCATCAGGGAATAAATAATCTAGGCTTATTTGATTGAGCATATATATGGTTGATCATCATTAACTCCAAGTTGCCATTAATTCAAACATGTGCTTTTGGTACCCTGACATTATGTTTGACATCTTCCACTTCCTTTGTTGCCACTTTTCTATTTGCTAATACTCCAAGGCTGGACTTAATAGGATCCCCTTCTTCATTGTGTGATGGTTTTCTGCTGTAAGAAATCTAGACATAACCAGTCCAGGATAGATTAGATTCCTTAGTCTCCAATTTTTTATATATTTACCTTTTGATCACTGGGTAAATAGTGCCATCAACATTCTATACAGGCAGGCTGTCAATGCTTGAAGGGGTTTCTGAGAGGGAAAAGGCATTATTCCCTACAGAGAATGAGTGATTTCCTTTTTTTTTATCTCAAGTGAATCCTCTGCAGTGAGCATTGGCCTGGCATACATGTACTGGTGTGAAACTAATGCCAACGAGAGCATGTAGTCCAGCTCCTCAAAAAATTTTGATGTCATATGCAAATGCATTGAGAAAGCCTAAAGCTGCAAATCCAAATCTCTTATTATGGATCTTTCCATATCTAATATTTTATCATAGACATCTCCAAGAAGAAGATCCAACTCTTTTGTCATTGAAGTACGATAAAAGTACGGTTCCTGATGATCCATTTCACCTGCAAAAGAAAACTCTGTGTCTTTAAGATTTTCCAATTCACTATCGTCGAGTTTTAGTCCACAAAGGCACAATTGATAACCAATTTGAGGTATATACATAATGGACCCGTGTTTGGTATTATTAGCTTGGCATGGGAGGCATTTTAGCTCAAGTGTTGAAATCTCCTCAAACAAGCACCATCAGCATTGGAACACAATAAATGTAAAATGTCATTGCGGGCTTTAAAGCGGAAAAAGGAGGGCGCTTAGAGACAAGGTAGGAACAACGTGAGTAAAGATATCGTCAGATGTTGGTGCAAATGATATAAATTTCCAAAAACATTTCAAACAAAGGAAAACCAGTCCAGTCCAGGATAGATTAGATTCCTTAGTTTCCAATTTCTGATGTATTAACCTTTTGATCACAGGGACAATAATTCCATCAACGTTTTGTACAGGCAGGATGTCAATGCTTGCAGGGGTTTCTGAGAGGGAGAAGGCATTGTTCCCTACATAAAATGAGTGATTGCCTTTTTTTATCTCAAGTGCATACTCTGTAGTGAGCACTAGCCTGACATCCATGTACTCTTATGCAACTGATTCCAACGACAGCATGCAGTCTAGCTCCCATATGAACTTTGATGTCATATGCAAATGCATTAAGAAAGGTTAAAGCTGCAATTCTAAATCTCTTATTATGGCTCTTTCTGTATCAACATTTTATCATAAACGTATCCTAGAAGAAGATCCAACTCTTTTGTCTTTGAAGTACGATACAATTATGCTTCCTGATGATCCTTTTCACCTGCAAAAGAAAACTGTGTCTTTAAGATTTTCCAATTCACTATAGTCGAGTCTCAGGATTACTTAAAGTTACAAACGTGTACTGCTTATAAATAAAACAAAAAACACTTTAATTGAACCAGTCAATACATAATCTGTAGTTTTATCAAATTTGAAAAACAAAAATTAATATTACAGCTCCAAACTCTGTTGTATGAACTGCTCTACTGAAGGAAAAAGTGTTGTAGCTGGAGCACTGTCCACGCAATTCAAGTAAACTAACACCAATTTGCACATAGAAATGTATGCTAAAGAGTGCCAGTACACATGGGTCTGAGAAAAATTCAACGATTTTTTTTTGTTAAACTATTTTTGTTTCCTTTGATTTGATTTGCAAGTTTATTTTTCTTGTAATGATTAAAGTTGTTATCATTTATGTTTCTAATCTTAGCCTTAGCTGTAACTTTTTTGGTGAATGAGTTGATTAAGAAACAATGTTCATCAATTTCACCTTAATATGTACATGGGATCCCCCAAGTCAAAACCAAACCTTTGACCAGGCTAGTCCATTCAATGAAACTGAAGGAGGCATTTGATCTAGTTTGGACTCTGGAGTGATGAAAAATGGAAAAACAGAAATAAAATGAAATATTTTTCGTTACTTAAAGTTCATTTCTTGTGAAATTATGCTTCCTGGACCATCTGTCTTTTGTTTCTCCTTACTATCCATTGTTTATAATTCTTAATCTTCTGCAGCTCTGCATCTTTTGCGACTTGCCAAATCGTTAGGTTTAGTCAAATAGCTTGTGATGGTTATATGGTTAGATCCTTTGTAATTCTCTGAAAAACCCTAGATATTGGTGATGTAATAAGCATGCTAACCCTTTAGGCCTTCAGTCAAATAGCTATAGGGCTTGAAGGGGTTGGAGATTTACTGTATACAGTAGAAATCTTGTTTCTTGTTGGGCAATTTGCGATGCTTAGATTGTATATCTTGGTTCAAGTTTTCCAGAATTTTTCAGGTCCAAGTTTATGCTTGCTGATATTTTCCAATATTTTCCCTGGTCTTCGAGTGTTTCTGAGAAGTTTGTTTCCAAACCTTCTGATATTTTTCCGAAATGATATTTGTAACATTGTAAATATTTTCTTAGGTTGGAGGCTTTTGGGGGATCTTTAGTATGTTGCTTTGTGTAGGGTGTGGAAATGTTCAAGTGAAAAAAGTTTCATCTCTAAAATGTTAGATATCCGGATTTTTTTAGTTGTTGGAATGTCCACGTAAGGGGGAATATATTTCACATATTTCATAGTGTTGTGCAGGGCTGGTTATAGGCATTAAGAACCAAGTACTTAAAAGACGTCAACCCATGACAATGACACACTTGTTAAACTTGCCAAATAACAAAAAAAATTCCTTGGCTTTGCCAATGCCCATGCTGCTTGGATGCTTATCAACTTGAAAAATTTGCAAGGCTTCATAACCTATAGCATCAATTTTCAGAAATTTGTTTAACGACAACTCTGAAACCCTGTCAAATTTTATTGGTGCGGTGTCATATTCCTTCATTCCAATAGTGTTTACAAGCATCTCTTGTTGTAGCATAGCAAGAAGGTCCCCAACAACACGAACTTGCACATCACTTTCAATGTTCATCGTGGAATTGAGTTGTTCATGAGCACATGCACAAACCAACAAATGTTCTTGTTCATTCAAAAATTCCAAACACTTGTTCAAAAGATTAGCATGCTTCAACCTGTTGTTTGGGACCTTTGAAAGTAACAACCTGTGAGCCAGCCAATACTCAAGGCTTCCAGCAAATCCTAAATTGGTAGCTATTAGATCACCATGATTAGGAATATCAGATTTATCATTTCCAAAAATGTTGCAGTACATACAAAGTTGAGGTGCAGTAAATAAAAAGATTTCATTGTTTATGCGATCATCCGGATAAAAATTGAGAACCTGTTCCAAGATTGATAAGACTAAAGTTACTGACCATATAAGAATCTTCAAGAGCTCTAGACAAAATTGGCAGGAAAGCATCTCTTTGTCATAAAAGTCTTGTTTTGAGAGCAACCTGGAGTCTACATTTGTATGGATTTCTTGAGCTACTTTTCCATTTATAATGTAGATGCAGGAGCTGGAGGATGGTAATGATTTTTCATGGTATTTCTCACAAAAAATATGTATTGCAAGGCCCCAAATAAAGCTAAAATCTTGTATTCCCAGTTGAACCATGATGCAACCATATGTGTTGGTATCCATTTAATTCATTTCTTTGGTATTTTGGGTGTAAGGGTTGAGATATCAGCACCTTGTTATGGATAGACTTGTGCACATCTTGCACCTTTACTTCGCTTTGCTGAGCATACTGATTATACTTTGCACTTAGTACAGTCCTGTAATCTTCCCATAATCATGCAACTTCACACTAAACACAGTTCTGCAGTTTCGCTCTTTAACACAGTCATATATCTTCGTATATATATAAGATACTTCATCTCCCTCCTTCGTATAAACACAGTCCTAAAATCGCATTTATTGCAGACCTAAAGTTCCGCACTAGATCACAAAATATTTATATCCAAACCATAATCCTTTTCTTTGCTGATATAATGTCCTATTTTTCAATCAGCAGTTCTGTTCTCTCTTTATTGCACTTATATTTCAGTCCTGAAGCTCGTACTAAATCTCAGAACTCTTGACCGGAAATTTGTGTCAAACTGAAAACCACATGCTCTTTTAAATAGTTGATTCTGACTGTAAATAAGCCGTCCTGTACTTATGTTATGAGGCTGACTTGATCAGGGGTATGTGAGCCGACTTGTCGACTGCTCATAGGCTGTTTTGAGGAGATATTCAATGCTGATCTTGAGCATCATATTGAGCCATGTCTTCAAGGCTTATATGAAAAAGTCTTGAGGAATAATTCATTGACATGACTCTTCATATACATGACTCTTAATTAGTACATTTATGACAAGATGAAAAATCCCTAAAAGACATCAAGAAGAAGTCTTTTGACCTATAATAAAAACCTTGCTCATGAAACCCAACCTAGTTAGTTCTGTAACATTATTTGTCAATGTGCCGATGGAGCTTGCGTATGTTGCCTGGGGTGTTCCTTCGGCATCGCGGAGGATGCTACCATATCCCGCCTGGGCGGGGTTACCCTTGGAGGCTCCGTCAAAATTGAGTTGAAGACAGCCCGAAGGGGGGGAGGGGGGAGGGCATCCCTGAGTCAGGCGAGGGTGGACCAGGTTGGAGGAGATCAAATTCAAAAGATGCAAGATGGCTAGATCGGATGGACCCGCATCCTAGTCCGTAGGGTCCCAGGGGTCCGCGAGAATGGATTCCCTAATGTTGGAGAGGGTCAAAGACCAGATGAGAGGGGCGAAAGGGGTTTGATTCTCAAAGATAGCATGATTTCTCCCCTTCCAAGTGTTCCAGAGTAGGAGAATAGGGAGGAGCCACCATGCTTTAGAGACCACTGGGTTGGAGAATCTGTGGGTCGGCCAATCTTCAAGCAGGGCTCTGGTGGTAGCAGGGGTGCCATCAACGAGGCCAAAAATATCAAAGGCTTGCTTCTAAACCTATTGGGTTAAGGGGTAGTCCATGAAGATGTGATGTTGGGTTTCTTCGGCCTGCCAACAAAGGAAGCACATGGACAGCTTGATGAAGCCCCTTTTAAGAAGACGATCCCATTTCAAGATACGTTTGTGAATCACTAACCAGAGGAAGTGGGCCACTTTCGTCCAAAGATGACTGGTCCATATTCTCTTCTAGACCTGAGTGTTGGGGATGATCGAGACTGTCGCACGAAGGAGATATACTTCCTTGACTGAAAAGACCCCGGAGGTCGAGAGGTCCCATCTTAATTTGTCCGAGCCTTGGGAGGCATAGATTTTCTGTTAGGCGAGATACTGGGCAAGTCGATCTGACCCTGGGTGGGGTAGGTATATAGGCCAATATTTTTCAGTTTTCCATTGGTGCCAACCATGCTTGTCTGGTTGGTTGCACCGATAATCTTTTATTGTCATCGCTCTGCAGGAATGGAAGAAGGGCATGAGATCTGCCAAAGAATGGTCCTGAGAGAGGCGGGGGGATTGCTGCCAAGAGTCCTCCCAAAAGCGTCCAGTTTCCCAGTCGTGCACCTCCCAGAAGAAGTGTGTGCGAATCAGGTCGCTATTATTGTTGGCGAGGTTCTAGATGGTAGACCCTTGAATATGGAGGGGTGTGTGAAGGATTTCACGTTCAGTTTTCCCTTGGTCGTACTTATGAGACCAAATAGTCTTGCATAGTTTCGGTCCCCCTTTCAACCAACACCACCAGAGTTGCATTAAGAAAAGTTGGGTCCCTCAAGCTCAAACCCCCCATCAGTTTTGAAAGACACAACTTATGCCAGGTCACTAGAGGCCAATTTCTATCATCTGCAGTCCCTCCCTAGAGGAATCACCAGAATAAGGCAATGACTTCAGAGTAAATGCAGTTTGGGTTTGGAAGAGCGAACAACTGGTAGAGGGGCATTGCTTGTAGGACATATTTGAGGAGGGTGGCCCATCCCGCAAGGTTAAGGACCCAAAAAGTCCAGTTAAAGAGCTCACTAGAAAATGCGCAAAGGATTGAACAGGAGGGGAACTCCTAGGTACTTGGAGGCGAGAGAGCCAACATTGAAACCCAAGGTTCTGGCTAAGCAAGCTTGAACTATGCGGGGAGTGTTGAATAAAGATATATAAGACTTAAGCTTGTTGAGGAGCATACCTGAGGCTTCTTGGAAGTCCTCCAAGATGATGTTGAGCTGGGAGGCTTCTTTCAGAGTCGCGCCACCGAAGAGGAGGTTATCGTCCACGAACTATTGGTGAGTCATGTCAATGTTTGATCCAGGCAGATGAAGCCCTGTTATATGATTGGATTGTGTAGCGGCCTTGAGAAAGCATCCCAACCTTTTGGCAACAATAATAAACAGAAAGGGGGAGAGCGGGTCCCCTTGATGAATACCCCTCGAGGACCGGAAATTTTCTGATGGTGTGTCGTTTATGAGATTGGAGAAAAACAGAGTGAAGATCATGGATTTAATCCATTGAATCCATTCAACTGCAAAACCAAATGCCCGCAGGGTTTCTAGAAGGTAATCCCAACTGAGGCGATTGTATGCTTTCGAGAGATCCAGTTTCAACAACATTCCGTGAAGCTTATGTGTTTTGATAGAGTGGATGGTCTCATGCGCGAAGACAATGCCATCCAGGATTTGACGTCCCTCCACAAACCCCGACTGCTCAT
Organism: Pinus albicaulis; assembly: GCA_034641835.2. NCBI lineage: Eukaryota > Viridiplantae > Streptophyta > Pinopsida > Pinales > Pinaceae > Pinus > Pinus albicaulis. Next base: position 862,913,637 of record CM076574.1, read on the forward strand.
GAATAATGATGCGGTGAAGCAGTGGCTTGAGCCTGCGGACCATGATGGTGGAAAGTATCTTATAAATCACATTGCAGAGGGAGATAGGCCTGACGTACCTTGGTCTTGTTGCCTCCTTCGATTTGGGGATGAGGGCGATGAAGGTGGCATTAAGGTCAGACCATACCTGTTTGAGCTGTCGTGATTCCTCCACAAACTCCCATATGTCGTGACTAAGGAAGGACCATATAGCCTTGAAAAATTTTGCAGTAAATTTGTCCGGTCCCAGGGTTGTATTTGAAGGCAGGGCCTTCACGACTTCCTCTACTTCCGAAAGGGAGATTGGGCTTAGAAGAGCTTCATTTTGGTTTTGTGAGATCAAAGAGGGGATATTCTAGGTAACTTTACACAGAGCCTCCAATTTGTCATAACCTTCATCATGCAGCAGGGAAGAGAAGAATGCTTGTAGTTCTGTCGCAATGTCTTCGTGGTGGTCTAGGCAGGAGTTGTCGGTCGCCTGCAGGTGGGTGATTCTATTGCTTTGCCAATGTTGGATCATGGATTGGTTGAAGGGTTTTGTGTTTCGTTCCCCTTCTCTCCACCATTGAATTATGGATTTTTGCCGCCACAATATTTCCTCCCGCTTCTTCCATTCCTCCAGGTCCTTGATCAAGAGATCTTCTTTTTTGGCCATCTCTTTCGTGTGGTCGTCCTAGATAATTCATTTTTCTACTTCCTCCAGGTTGGCTTCCAAATTCCTCTTTTCCTCAAGAATATCCTCGAAAGTTTCCTAGTTCCATGCTTTGATATGGCCTTTGAGGCCTTGCAACTTCTTCTGGAAAGATTGCATTTTGTTACTAAGTGGTGTACCCAGGGCTGCCCACCACGAAGCTAATTGATCCACGAATCCCAGGTGTCGCAACCAAAAAATCTCGAACCGGAACGAACGTCTCTGTGGGGGGGTGGGGGGTTAGACGAGGATAGATCCACACTGATAGGCTAGTGATCCAAGCCGATGGAGGGGAGGATCTCAGAGGAGAGTCGAGGGTCGGTCATGATAAGGTGCTCCGAGAAGAGGAACCTGTCTAGCCTGCAGGAAATTTGGTTCTCTCCCCCTCGTCGATTGTTCCAGGTATGAAGCCCTTGGCGGGGGATGACATCAACGAGGCAGAGATCCTCAATAGTGTCGTTGAAGGCATGCGAGGATGGGTCTAATCGATGAAATCCCCCACGCTTTTCTTCCAGGTTTCGAATCAAGTTGAAATCCCCTCCTAGGATCCAATCTTCCTTAGCCCATAACCTGCCAAGGATTTTTAGATGCATGAGGAAAATCGATTTGTCGCAAGGTGTAGCCGGCCCATAGACTGCAACTAGGCTCCTCCACCAGTGTTCACCTATCAAGAAAATCGAGGCCGACAACGTGAATTTGGTGCCGACCCAGTCTTCGAAGATAACACGTCCTGGGTCCCAAAGAATTTCTATGCCCCTGACAGCTCCAGTGGCTTCTATCGTCATGGCTTGGCTATTCCTCCAACATCTTTGGCTTTTTTCCTTAACTTTGTCGGCAGTCACCTTCGTCTCCTGCAGAATAACTATCTAAGGTTTGTACTTTCCTATTTTGTCCTTAAGGGATCGGATATTCCCCGGGCTGCTGAAGCCCCTGATATTCCATAACATGATCTTCATGAGGAAGGAGCGACAGATCTGGGAAAGAAATCCGTCAATTGTCCCATCTACCATGAGTTTAACAAAAGTTCTTCGGCTTCACGAATAAGCTCATTGGTAGATTTGCGGCCCTTATTTCTCTTCTCATATCACTTAGGGTCTTGGAGTGTTATGCTAAGGGGGTATCCCTATGTACCCATATTATGGAGACCTGAGTCTGTTCGTCTAGGACGAGCTGCCCATCGGTTGAAAAGGGTGCCAAAATGGTTCAGTTGATTACCTGGGATATCTTTGATGCATGTCTTGCTCGAGCTTTTGAATATTTCCAGAAACTTTTTCTCCTATACTCTGAGCCTATTGTGTCGCTCCTTAGCTTCTAGGATCCTACTCATTTGCCTCAAGACCTCCTGGATGCGCCGATCTAATTTAGTGTGCTCAGTGATCTTTCTCTTGGAGGAGAGCTTGTCTCCGAGGGTGGAGAGTAGCTTGTCGATGTCCATCGATTGAGGAGCTCCATGGGATGAAGAGAGGGATTGGGAAGGGGGGGGGTAGGGGACGAGGGCCAAGGATTTGTCGGCCAGGGCTGCGAAGGAGTTTTTAGATTCAGGAGGCACCGACTTAGGGGAGGAGGACGGGGCTTGGGGAAGGCATGCGATTGGGGGCTTGAACGATCAAGAGGATTGGATTGTCGATTTGACTGCTGTGGCCGAGTGGCCCTGAATCGACGCCTTTGGACTGATTGAAAGCCATCACCATCCTTAGCTAGCGCAGCTGCACGAGCCTCTTCTACTACTATTAACAGGAAGTTGCAGAAGAGATGATCATACTCATGGCACCTGTGGCATTTGAAAGGAACATGTTCATAATCTAGTGGTTGTGTCCATGTAGAGTTGTAGACCAGATTGATAGATTTCGGCAGCAGTTGGGATATATTCATATGGACACAGATCCGGGCATAGGTTGCATGCCGTTGGCGTTTGGTGATCTCCGAGATCTTAACAAACGAGCCTATTGAGTTTCCGATTCCTCCAGGATATTAGGCTCCCAAAAATCATCGGGGAGGGAGTAGAGCCAAACCCAGACAAGAGCCGCGGTGAATTCCTCTTTGTTCGAGTTGTAGCATTCCTCCCAATAGCGAATGAAGAGGCCTGCACTTCCCATAAAATATGGTCCGTTCTCAAAGATCTTCTTGTGGTATTCCAGATCTTCAAAGATCATAGTAAAGAACCCTTTGGCCCTAATTTGAAGCTTGATATTTCCTTTTGGGGACCACTTGTTCTGGATCCAGGCCAAAATATCTTGCTCTCTAGGCCAGATCCCCAAAAACTTACAGATCATTGCATGATCTTTCATATACTGTTGAGATTTTTCCAGGTGGTTGTTCAGAATGAAAAATTTGGGGTTGATTCCTGCCTTAGGAAGGCAACGACTTCTACCATCCTTTGCTTGCCACTGTGCCCCCATAACTGGGTTTTTTGCGAATGAGGAGGAGCAGTTCAATCCATTGAGAAGGTGGCCTTACACGAAGGGGGTATGGTTTGCTGCATCACGGTAGGACTGTGGTCCCTCCCACCGTGGCGGGGGGCCTAACATGGGTGCTTCCACCTGGGCTTGGAAGGTTTCAAAACCTTGCAGAAGGAGTGCACGACAGGGGCAGAGCAGAGGATTGACAACGCAGAAGGTTACGGTTGAGCTGACGAAACCCTAGCAGAGCTCGCTAAGGATACTTCTCTTGCTGAATATATCAATGAATATTTATTTTGCACCTTTAGTTAATGTTATGGAGTTTAGACCGTAAGAACTATTTGGAATTGGCTTTGTTGATTAGGTAATCAACATGGAATGGGGAAATTTCTGGTCTAGTCATTTGCCACAGACTCATTATGACAATTCTTTAGATGCAGATAGCTTGAATCTAGGTGATCAGGAAAATTCCTAATTTCTAGCATGAAACTTTTCATTTCTCAACTTTGTAGGGTTATTGAGTACCTGAAATATAATTTGAAGAAGTTATAATGGTTCTTTGTAGCTTTCTTCAGGGTTTTGAGAAACCGGTTTCGAGAATGTATCTTGGTGACATTGCGAGAAGGGTGATTCTTGGGATGGAAGAGGAGTCAAATATTTTTGGATATGTGACCCCTTCAAGCCTCTTTGATTCGTTCATCCTCAGGTTTGTATGCAAAGATTTTTGTGTACAACCGTTTCACTACATTGATTAGAACTTTGTTTCAGTACAATTTTTCTAAGTCAATGGTTGCACCTATTAGAAGGAATAGTGGGATGGTTGTTTGATTGATTGGCAAGGAACTTGTTTCATGCGCATCTGCTAAGAAAAAATTCATGTCCGTTGGGGTATCTCCCTATTTTAAGAATAACCCATGCAACAAAATATAGTTCATTCTGATAATGTTTCTCTTCTAAACATGTTTTTTCTATCTGAAATATGCAAGTTTTTCTTTTAACATGGAGTCTTATAAGAAATATTGTACACAATTTTTTACATGCTTGAATTGTCTATCACATGGCCAAACTATTATTTTTTAGTACCATAAGCATTTTATGAAAATCAATGAAATTCACTATTTCATTTGGTAAGGCCTTTGGGTAGTTTTAGAAACCTAAAAGATTGAATGCGAATTCTGTTTTGAGGATATAAAAAAACCTTCATGGATAGAGAAAAAAATTTGGAAGATGAGTTCTCTAGGTAGTATTTCTCTTTGAAAAACACCACTAGTTGCAGTGTTATAGTTGTTTATCAAGCTTCAGTAAAAAGCTTGTCCTTTTTTGATTGATTATTAATTGATTGAATTTTTATTTATACTTGTTGTTCTTTCTTGAAGTTTTTGTGCTAACTATTTTGAACTAATGGAGGATCAAACATTGATGGTATTGTTGAAATATGTTAAATTATTGTTTTTATTGGATCAAGTATTTGCTGTAAAAGATCAATCAATGTGTTATATTTTGGAAGTTACAAGTATGGTAAATATGGGAAAACTATTGGTGCTTTGCATGTAAACCTGCAAAACATATCAAAACTACTCTTATTTTATTTTTTTATTATAATGATCAATGATGTTTTGAGTTTGAGTGATTGCGGATGGTCACAGGTGTACCCTCAAATTGGAAGTTTGGTGTTGGAATTCGGTGTGGATTTTCCATTCAAGAATCATTTAGAATCTGGGATCTAAAAGTTACATTTCAAAATAATCTTTTTTGGGGGATTACTCGTGGTGATTGCTACATATTTTCGATGTTGGAAATTTTCTCCAAATCACAGCTAATATATTGTACGACAAGTGAGGAACACAATGGGAACATAATTGTATTTGCAATTTATCCACTTATATTGTAGCGATACATAAACATAAGAAAAACATTAATAATTTGATATAGACTAGTTGGCTTATTCATATGTGATAATGGACCCAAATAAGAGTTCTTATCTGAGGAAATGCTCATCATACTTGGGCATTCTTGACATCATCGACCTCTAGCCCTGTATTTATTCACTTAGCCTTCTAAATTATCCAGTTATATACATGTATACGAGGCTATCCTATTAGTGTATACCTTTTACTTCATTTCATTTTATTTTAGACTTAGCTTTGACAATTTTTAGGATTTTTTTTTGCACTCCCACATTGTATAAGTATTCCACAACTTGATATATTTATCATGTAACTTAGTTGGCATGATTGTGCATAATATTTCCTTCAAAGTTGAATACTAATTTTACTTAGGTGTTATTTTCTATGGTGACATTTTATTTTCTTTGTTTATACACATCATTTGGCCACATAGAACCCACTATTGCCCAACTGAAGAAAACTTATTCAAGTTTCTTGTTTTTATGGGGAAAAATGACATTGAAAATATTGCCGAAGTTTAGGTATATATCATATAAATCCTTTATAGTCTACTTTAGTTTATATTTCAGTGTTCATCGTCTTTCATGTCTTATACTTTGCATTGTATCTTCTTTATTTTTCAGGAAAGGAACTCAGTGTTGATGGTAAGAAGCATGAATTCAAAAAAGAGGAGAACAATAACAATGGAGCGACATAATGCAAATTAAAAAGAGAGAGAAGAGAACTGGTTTAATGGTACCTGTAGAGTCAATATCTCGCATAAGACACATGGAGATTGATGGTCAAGTCTTCAGAGTTGGTGAATTCACCTGCAATGCCTTGGAAACACAATGATAATATTTTGAAGTGATGAAACAATACTTCATGTGTAAATTGTACTCCAACTAATATTAAGTTGGAAACTCATATTGTAATACTTGATATTTTATATAATATAATTTATGTGGTAGAAATTATTTATAGTTTCACTTGATATTACTTACTATTGTATTTAACATATGTAATTTTCTATTTTCATATTATGTGAACAAGTAAATTGTATGCCATTTTTTTTTAAAATTTAGTTGCAAAATCGTACTAATTAATTTATGTTGATTAATAATGAATACATAAAAGCAATCTAAAACTATTAAATTAGTGTTTTATGTTTATTAATGATGAACACAAAGAAAATGAATATACAAATAAATTAGTTTCTTATAATGATTGTTAATGAAAGTAAATGAAATTAATATAAACTACTAAGTCGTCATTTATATAATGAATATGAAACTACCAAAAATAAATAAATGAATACTACAAATGATAGTTTGTGACTACAAATGATGACTAAATTTTGCATATATATGACTATTAGTAGCTAATTTATAGTATCTTATAATACGACTAAAATTTAGTAATATTTCTTTGGTCATTAATTGGTTTCAAACGATGACTAAAATTTACATATATATGACTATTAGTAGCTAATTTACAGTATCTTATAACACGACCAAAATTTAGTCATATTTATTTGGTCATTAAATGGTTTCAAACGATGACTAAAATTTGCATATATATGACTATTAGTAGCTAATTTACAGTATCTTATAACACGACCAACATTTTGGTCATATTTCTTTGGTCATTAATTGGTTTTCTCGGATGATCATTTAGTTATATATTTTGTTGTATATTTGGTCATTAATTATGGGAATTAATGACTAAATCAATGACTAAATTAATGACCAAATTTATGACTAAATATACTACTAGACAATAAATTTGAGATAACCAATTAATGACTAAGCTAAAAACGACTAAAAGTTGGTCGCGTTATAAGATACTGTAAATTAGCTACTATTGGTCACCGACCGAAAAATAGTCGTTTATATGAAAATTTTAGTCGTTTTTTTAGTAACTAATTAGCCATTTTTTACTAGTGTTAGCTTGTCCCACAGGGTCTTTGCCGTAGCTTCCCTAGATACATTCAACAATACTAAATCTGAGACACACAACCATATTGTGCTCTTTGCCTTCCGATATGGATTCTTCCAGTCTTCATCTGAAACTTTTGTTGGTTTAGTACCTGGATCTACTGTGATCCATTGATCTTTATCCACCAGCAGATCCTCCATCTTGAGCTTTCATAACTCAAAAATCTGACCATTAAATTTCTTGATTTCTATCTTCCTGTCGCTCACCATCTTCTTTCACCGCAAGAATCGATCCTGTAGATGTCCCACTGAATAGGGTCTACCTTAGGCTCAAGAAAAAAATCCCTCAGCAGCAAAGGCGTCCCCTTGAAGCTGAAACTACTCTAAAACCAAATGCAGGTTTTAAACTTGTACAAAAATTATCTATAAACAAATCTTAAAACATAAAATAAAAAATAGCAAGAGCATAAAGCATAAAACATATATACACAAAGATTTTCCCCTAGATCCCAAATCGGGATGACCAGCTTGATTTTTTATTATATTCCTTTTAGTTTTACAACATATATATATACATGCCGAAGCATACATAAACCCCAATCCATTTACCCTGGATTAGAACATAACCGTAGTTCCCTTGACTAGGTCTACAAAATACCAGGGGCCAAAAACCATCATGCCACAAAACCATGTGCAAACCCATACACAAAACCATGGGCAGGTCTGCCGACCAGAAAATAAGGCCCAAAAAAGCTGCCCCGGACCCCAACAGGGGGCGCTGTTGCCCCTCCCCCCTTGTGACCCCCCTGCTATGCCTGATGCAATGTATAGGGGGGTCTATTGCCCCTGTTATGAACCCCCCCCCCCCCCCCACGCGTGACAAGTCGTGGAAAGAATATAACACAAACCCAACAATTGTGACCCCATGGACTCCTATATATAGAAAGGAGGTTTTGTCATTTGTGTCATCTAAGAATTTTTCATATATGTAATTTAAAGGATATTTCCCCCTCAAAGTGGCCTATTTCGAAGGCATTGATCTCTCTTTCCTTCTATTTTTGGAGTTGGTTTCATAACATTTAGTATCAAAGATTTGGATTCTAGGGTTTCGCTCCTTTAAAAAGGTCATCCTAGAATTTTATCTATAACCATGTTTCTACGAGGGTTCATACAATAAAACAAAAAATCCCATTTTGAAGTAATCCTTAGGAACTTCGTGTAAAAATTTCAGATCTGGGTCACAATATTTTAGGAGATATGATTTTTGAAGGTAGGGTTTTTATAGGCTCCCAAATTTCATATAAACGAGGTGACCTTGGAAAAATCGTCATAACTCTCTCTCTGAGAATCAAAATGGAGTTCTGTAAAAATTAGCCAAAAGTGAACAGAGTGTAATTTTCTGTGTAGCTGAAGGGGGAAACAGTGACACATGGCACACCATACAAGTTCAACCTACTGAACTAGTCCATAATTAGGTCATTGTGGGAGATTGGGCATAACTTTGTCTTGAAGAATAAAACTCAGGTCACACCTGTGGCATTCATACGAAAATTCAGAGGGATACTACAGGACCTAATTTTAGATATTGAATATCCGAAATCACAGAGATAATTTAGTTGCAATATCGAGCTCCTCAAAATAAAGAAAAAGGTGTGTATTTTTTTTTTCGAATTGCATAAGTCTTGTTTGAAAAATCAGTTTGAAGTGATACCAAGGGAATATTGAAAAAAATATATTAGTATTGGGTTCTAAAATCCCCCCTAAAAATGATTTAACACCCATGAAGCCCTTATAATACCCTACTATGACACATGAAGAGGAAGAAGTGCAACATGATATATCAAAATTAAAAGAGCAAGTGCACCAAATTTCACCCTCGCAAAGGGAAACAAAAAATGAAATGTAAGTTTTGAAGAAAGGTGTGGAAGCTAAAATGGATGGTTTGAAGAAAGGCACAATGGATGGTTTGAAGAATGGCATGGAATAAATGGAAGAAAAAATGGAAGACATGAAGAATGATATAAATGTAGACATGGAAGGTTTGACAAAGTTGATAGAAGAAATGATTCCTAATGGAAAAAATATGGTAGAGGAAACTCATTATGAGAACAAAATAGATGTTAATCGTTATTTCATAAACTCTAATGTTGGCTTGAAGACCCACCATAGTACAAAGACTGATATGAGGAAGTTTGACAACAAGGATCCCGTAACATGGATACTATAGATGGAGAAATATTTTGACCTCAATAATGTGCAAAACACATAAAAGGTATGCCTTGAAACTTTATATTTAGAAAAAAATACTTTTTTATCATATCGATGGATTTTATCCCATAAAAAAATTGTCACTTGGTCAATTTTTATGGAGGGAATGACAGCACATTATGAGGATACAAAGAGAAACACCTTCTTTAACCAATTGATAAATCTAAAATGAAAGGGTTCAGTGTTGGAGAACATTGAGAACTTCCAAAAATGTAATATAAGGGTAGCTGATATTCCAGAGGAACAAATGATTTATGTCTTCATTGGGACTTTAAAGGATGACATCCAACTTTAGGTTTTCCTTTGGGAACCAAATTCACTAGAGAAGGAATTCAAGTTGGAAAGAAAAATTGAATGTAAAATTATGGCGACAAGGAATCCTAACATTGACATTTATAAATATGGAACTTGTGTTACTACTCCTAGAATTCCAAAACCTACAAGGTTGACGCCACAATAATTGGAAGAGAAAATAGCCAAAGGGCTTTGCTACACTTTTGATATAAAATACACTAAAGGTCATAAGTGTGTTGAGAAGAAATTAGTTTACATAGATTGTGAAGAGGAGGAAGAAAATGAACAAGAAACTTCAAAAGAAGAGGATATACACTGGGAACCAACCTTAGAGAAAGAAGAAATGAGTCTGACCATATCCTATAATGCATTGGCAGGAATTATCACTCCTCAAACTCTCAAGATAGAAGGACATATCAAGAAGAAAAAGGTAATAGTCTTGATTGACTCGGGTAGAACCCATAACTTTATTCATTGTAAGGTAGCCAAGGAATTTAATTTCTTGCTATACCCAACATGAGAATGTCAAGTGATGATTGCAAATGGAGGAATTATAAATTTTTCTGGAAAGTGCCATAATATCAATCTAACCATGGGGGAATATGTATTGGATAGTCCAACTCTTTCCATTCCAATGGGAGTTCATGATGTTGTACTAGGATTAGAATGGTTACAATATTTGGGGATGGTAGCTTTTAATTTTCAACAACTTATCTTGAATTTTTTTTTCGAAAGGAAAGGAAGTTGAATTATGGGGTATTGCAAGGAATTCGGAAAATATAATAAGCTCTAATATCATGAAAAATCTTCTGAACAAAGAAAAATGAGGCATAATTTCACAATTATTCTCACTAGAAGTTCCAACATCAAAGTAATCTATTTCTCCAGATCTCCAAAAATTCTTGGAAAATCATTGTAAGGTGTTTGAAAATCCCAAAGGACTCACACCTATTATTGATAATGATCATGCTATTAATTTGATTCCAGGAAGTGTTCCTCCAAACATAAGGCCTTACATATATCCTTACGTCCAAAAGAGTGAAATTGAACGTATGATTGCAAAAATGTTAGAGGCTAGTATAATTCAACCAAGTGAAAGTTCTTTCTCTACTCCAGTAGTATTGGTGCACAAGAAGGATGGATCATGGCATGTGTTTCCGGATTATAGGGAGCTCAATAAGCTCATTATTAAAGATAAATTTCCCATTCCTGTGATTGATGAATTATTGTATTAATTGCAAGGAGAATTTTATCTTACCAAGTTGTATCTTCATTCAGAATATCATCAAATTAGAATTAAGACTGAAGATATTTTGAAAACTACATTTTGAACTCATGAGGGTCATTATGTATTTTTGGTCATGCCTTTTGGCCTTACCAATGCAACTTCTACATTTCAAGGGTTGATGAATTCCATTTACAAATCCTTCTTTAGAATTTTTTTTTTAGTATTTTTTGATGATATACTAATCTACAAAATATCTTGGAAGGATCATGTTCAACATGTTGACATGGTGCTCAAAAAATTGGAGGAGAAACAATTATATGCAAAAACCTCCAAATGTTTCTTTGGAGTACAAGAGGTGGAATATTTTGGTCATATTGTATCTCACAAGGGTGTTAAGGTAAACCCTAACAAAATTAAAGCCATTAAGGAATGGAAAGTCCCCAAAACCATAAATCAGTTGCGAGAATTTCTTGGGTTAATAGGATATTATCGCAATTTTGTTAATAATTATGGAAGAATAGCAGCACCACTAACAACATTATTGAAGAAAGATGCATTTTCATGGAATCCTAAAGAAACTAAAGCCTTTGAACATATTAAAGAGGAAATGTGCCTAGCACCAGTCTTAGCTATGCAAAACTTCACAAAAACCTTTATTGTGGAATGTAATGCCTCAGGAAATGGAATTGGTGTTGTTTTAATGCAAGAACAAAGACCCATTTCTTTTGAAAGTTGTCCAATCAAAGGAAAATATTTACATAAAGATATTTATGAGAAGGAAATGTTGGAAATACTACATGCAGTAAAGAAATGGCGACCTTACCCAATGGGAATACACTTCAAGGTAAAAAATGATCTTGATAGTCTTAAATAATTTTTGGAACAAAGACTATCTTTAGAAGAGTAGCCAAAATGGGTCACAAAGATGTTGGCTTATGACTTTGAAATCATCTACAAAAAAAGGGAAGGTAAATGTTGTTTCAGATGCGCTCTCAAGAAAGGATGAAGAGGTGGAAGCATTGATTTGTGTGATTTCTATTATCCAAACATATTGAATAACTGAATGAATGGATGAATAGAAGAAGGGTGAAGAAGTGTGGACACTCATTCAAAAGTTGCAGTAAGATCCTATTACATCTGATGCATTTAGTTGGAAAAATGATTCCTTATGGCACAAAGATCATTGATATCTTTGTAAGAATTGCCAACTAAAATAAAATACTCTTTTAGAATTGTAAACTTCTACCTTAGGAGGACACTCGAGATTTTTAAAGCTAACCACGGGGTGAAGAAATATTTTTTTTTGGATGGCCTTAAATCTGATATTCGAAAGTTTGTGGCATAATTTCTTGTTTACCGGCAAAATAAAGTTGAGAAAATTAAGACCCCGGGTCTTTTACAACCTTAATACATTCTAAATCAACATTGGGAGAATATTTCAATCGATTTTATCACAGGTTTACCTAAGTCCGAAGGAAAGAGTGTCATCATGCTGATAGTTATACTTACCAAGTATGCACATTTTTTTGCATTATCTCATCCATTTAAAGAAAGTATAGTTGCTACCACATTTATGGAAACAATTAAAAAGCTACATGGAAACCCAAAGATCATTGTAAGTGACAGAGATCCCATTTTACTGGAAATTTTTGGATGGAATTATTTTCTTGTTTGTGTAATAAACTAGATCATAGCTCATCTTATCATCCTCAATACGATTGAAAAACTGAGATAGTGGACAAATGTTTGGAAGGATATCATCATTTTTTTCTATCTTATAAAAAAATGCAATGGGTCAAGTGGTTACCTCTGGCTGAATGGTGGTACAACACTTTCTTCCATACTGCTGCAAAAATGGCCTCATTTATGGCACTTTTTTGATATCATCCACCATCCAGAACATCATATTTAAGAGAAAATTCTAAGGTTTAAGTAGTGGAAGATCATATTGAGCATCAACAACAAGTTTTCCAAATCTTAAAGGATAACCTAAAGTTTTCATAAAATCAAATGAAACAATAGGAAGATCAACATAACAGCGAGAGAAGTTTTTATGAAGGAGTGCTGGAATCACGATTGTCGTTAGAACAAAACCCATAGGCATTAGTCTCTTCTACAATTGCTAGAGTTGGGATCCACAAGAGGTGGTTATTCCATGTCGCAAAACACACGGGGTACGTTGAACCCAATGTCCAACAATCTCCCCCCCAACATGAGCTGGGTGAGTTTCGAACTCGAGACCTGTCACTCTGATCCCACTTGTTGGAATCAAAATTGTCGTTAGACCAAAACCCGCAGGCATTAGTCTCTGTTACAATCTCCAGTGTTAGAATCCATGAGGGGCAGTTATTCCATGTCACGAAACACATGGGGAGCATTGAACACAATGTCCAACAAGGAGACTAGGTATTTTTATGGCTACAACGATACAAAAAAGTGTCCCTCAAGAAAGCTAAGAAGGATAATAAATTATAGCCAAATTAATATGGTCCTTACAAGGTCTTGCAAAATATTGGTACTATGGCATACAAATTGGAGCTTCCCACTTCTTCTCGAGTGCATTCAGTTTTCCATGTTTCATGCTTAAATAAGGTTATAGGTGAAAAAATTCAACTTCAAACAATATTTCCAGAACTTGATGAGGAAGGAAAAATCATATTGGAACTTGAAGTAGTCATTGAAATAAGAACTCGACAGCTACGGAGTCGATCAATTTCATAGTATCTCATCAAGTGGAAGAACTTACCCACTAAAGATTCTACATGGGAGGATGAGAATTTTATACCAAAGCATCCATAGCTACTCAAGCATTGAGGACACCACTTTTTATAATGAGAGGGGCATGTTAGGTCCCTATATTACTAGTGTACTCCCTGATTGTTGTTAGTGTAGCCCCCTTATTGTTATTGTTCTACCCCTGTAACCCCCATATTGTTATTATTGTGTCCTTACATTATTATTTTTAGGTCGACTAGGATTATATTGTGACCCCATGGAATCTTATATATAGAAAGGAGGTTTTTTCATTTGTATCATCCAAGACTTGTTCATTTATGTAATGTAAAGGATGTTTCCCCCTCAAAGTGCCCTATTTCTACAGTGTCGATCTCTCTTTTCTTCTATTTTTGGAGCTGGTTTCATAACAAATCTTGGGCTTCCACGCATTTGTCTTTTACAATGATTACAATAATGCATGATGAATTCTAGATAATCATATGATAAGGATTTACATGTCACTTTATTTGATGACTGGGACTAATAGTGAATGACGACATGGAGTTTCTCTAGTGGTGACATGGCTGCTACTATATTTTTTATTAATTTTTCTTCTGATCATGGAACTTTAAACCTCTAAAGGGTATTTCCTATTTTAGTTTTTGGGGTGATTTTATCATCATGATTTGAGTGTGTTCTTGGTTCTTTTACACTTCCTTTGTTTATCATATTAACCTGATATTCCTTTTGTGTGCTTGCCATGAGGTCCCTTGTATAATTGTTTTTGCAATCACTCATGATATTAACCTATCATCATGCAAATATCCTATTCTAGCATATGTTATTCATATTTTCATGTTTTTTCCCTTTTTGTGCAGTCAAAGGGTGAAGAATTCTTCAGGGCACATGGGCATACTTTTAAAGGCTGAAGGGTTGAAAGAGAGGATCTTCAGGACTTCGTCATGTGATCGTGTGCTCAAGGGAGGAAATAAATAAAATTAGGGAACATGTCGCATGTCTAAAGGATGAAGTAGAAGACTTTAGGCTTCTCAAGTGCACTATGAAATAAAGGGAGAGAAGGAAAGTGCAGGGTGCACTCTTAAAGGCTTATGGTTGAGATGTCATACCTTTGGGGTGCGCTCATGTTCTCAAGCGACCTCAGGGAGGGTGTATAATGAACTCCTAAAGGCTAAAGGCTTATGCTTCATGACTTCGGGGTGCACTAGTGTACATAATAAGTTCAGCAGTGCTCAAGGCACATCAGGGAGGGATGTATAATTCAGCTTCATGTCTTTATGGTGTGCTAATGTGCTCAAGGAGGGTGCACTTCCTTGAGTCGAAGGAGTGTGCTGAAGGTAGAATTAGTCATTTTGGTGGGCACAGTTCGGAACAAGAAATGGGATTCATGCTTTGGGAGCATGCCCAACTCACAAGGAGGGCGCATGGTGCACTTATGAAAAATGAATTATCTCCCATCAAGGTTTCAAAGGGAACTTATGTGCTCTTGGTGTTAATGGGATCTCTTTGCACCCTAAATTTGTCTAAGTTTAGATGGTAAGGAAAGCGGCAAATAGAATGAGTCTAGACAAAGAACCAAGAGCAACACACACCAAATAAACAAGAAATATTAGACAAGATTTATCATCAATGAATACACAGAAAAAGACCACTTTCTACATATTCCCCAAGTACTAGGTGTCAAGTGTATGCGATTGCAACCCAAAAGTGTCGTTAGATAGCACAAAGATGTTTTTACCATGAAATTCACTCAAATATTCTATAATCGATATGATAAAACTTGAGATCATTCGAGAGCACTTATAACATATAAAAAATATGAAATGACACTTCACTAAAACGGAGACATTTGATACGACACTGAAGTACCCTCCAAAATTTAAATGTAGTCAAATTTTTGGAGGGTGTTGAAGCAACGACAACACTTGGTGACACATTGGGTGAACTTCAACTTCTCTGTATGGGAAATTTTTTGACTAAGGTTCATACCTTCAGGAATTATTGATTTCCCATAATTCCCCATTTTTACCCCTTTTATATATAGCATCTCACTTTTCTCTTCTTGGTTTTAACAAATACAGAAAATACACTATATCACAATTATTTCGATACAGGATAGGGGTATTGTGAAAAAAGTATTTATGATTTTTAGTGTATGATTTTTAATTTCTAGTGTTTCCCCACTACCACTAGGCCTAGAAAGTACCCCATCATAGTCACTTTAGTAGCACAAACATTGATTCATTTCCAGTGACCCTAAATAGTAGCCTGGCGAAGTCTCTCGCTTCACCTCCCTATGCAAGAATCATTTCTCTTCTTTTACCCTTTATTTATTTATTTTAATAGGATTTTTATTTTCAATGGGTGGAAGAGGGATCCAAACTTATTGACATCAGACTAATTTTCACCTTCATAGAAGTATATTTATGGCTTTGATTTTGATTTTCTCACATTATATTTTCCCCTCATCCATTTTCTACTAAATTGAACAAGTATTAACAAACAAGTAGATTTATACCAAGTGAATTAGTTTACATACCATTATGGCATGGATCTAATAACTTCCTTCAAGGTTATCGTATTGGAAGAATCATATTTTTCATATGGGATTAGCTCAACCTATGGAATTTCCAAAACACAGAAGAATAATAACAAAAAGCCAAACATTGTGGTTGCCACACATCACTTTTATAACACTATAAATCCTCTCAGGCCATGCAATTTACTCAAGGGTATTATTTATGTACAATGTCAAACTAACACGTAGTAACAAAACATGACTACATAATAGTCACAATGAAAACAAATAAAAGAAAATAAGAAAATAAATTTTATAGGAAGTGAAACTTTTAGCTGCTATTGAAAATAATGCTTTAAATCTCGACCATTTCCGAGAAGGGGGTTAATCCTCCCATATAATGAATTTAGCCTAAAGGAATTATGGTCGAGATTTTCATGAATAACCTATTTTCCAATCCAAAAAGGAAATAACTTTGTGTGTTTACCTTTTTCATCATGGGGTTTATCCCATTTTAGGACTCAGTCGCCCATGTCAAAGCTCTTTTCCCTGGTGGATTTTCCATCAAACCAATGCTTTACTTTGTTCTGATGAAAGGAAAAATGTTGTTTGGCCTTGTGAATTTCTTTCTCAATTTTAATTAGCATATCTATCATGTTTTGAACTAGGACGAAAATTTTACCTTGTGACTCTTAAGGGATATATAGGTTCAGGGGTAGGACAACCTCTTTACCATAAACTATGAAGTAGGGTGAGGTTCTCATGGAAGATTTCAGGGTAACATGGTCAACCAACAAATAATTTGTCAAACCTTTATGCCAGTTCCTTTGTTCAAAGAAAATGGTATTTTTTATTATACAGATAAGATTCTCGTTTGTTGATTTAGCTAGGCCATTTCCCTGGGGATAATAATTAGATGCATGCTTTAGAATAATCACATACTCTAATGAAAACTATAAATTTTGTAACGATGAAAAATATGTTGAATTATGAAACACAAGTAGTGTAGGAACACCAAACCTCGTTATGATGTTTTGATGTAAAAGGTGAATGACTTCCTGGTCATTTACTTGTCTAGGAGGAACTTCTTCCAACCACTAGGTGAGGTAATGTTTTTTTGATAGGATATATTGGTGCTACTTCCATAAATGGGGAAAATTTTCTTTCATCATGTTGGCACTGCAATATTTCAAATTTTGGTCACTATCATAGTTGTGTATTTGATACTCTCTTGTCCCTTAGCCTATGGTCGAAGGTCTTGGAGGGTTAAAATGTGTCAAATTTTTTTTATAACTTCTAAACAAAATCCAAAAAATTTGAGTCCAATAGTTTGTTTGTGTCATATATTTATTAGGGTAATTTTTTTTTTTAAATAAATATTTTAACTACTTTGAGTACTTGAGGTCATGGACTTAGTTTGAGAAGTATTATTTATTCAGAATGAAATTTTCTATCCAAGGCTAAGGACATAATTTGAGAGTCATTAGTTATTTTAGCAATAACACAGAGATAGCTACCTTTCCTAAAAAGGCATCTATTTTATTCAGAAAATTTGGTTTCACAAGAAACATAAAAATAGCTACCCTTTTCAAAAGAGTAGCTATTTCCCGCAAAATTGGTACAAGGAGGTAAAGAGGCATTACTTAGGTGAAATGACACTTCTCTTGGAAAAATTGAAGGTCTGATAAAAGAAGAGGTATTACTCTTCTAAAAGTTGGCTATTTCTAATTGGAGGATTCGTTAAAAGGAGTTGTCTATTTTATTTTCTAAGGCTAGTCAAATCTAATGCTACTCATTAAAGGTGAAATATATTAAGGTTGAGGTACAAGTAGCTATCACGTAATAATTCGATGGAGAGAAAGGTTCGATGGAATGAGTTGGCACCAAAATTTAAATCATTTGATTTTTGTGTCAGTTAGCCTCACCGTGATTTAGGGAACACATAGCTCTGTTTCCATTTAACCCGATAAAGCTACAGCAAACGGTTTCTTATCCTCCAACAAGTAGTTTGTTACCTCGTGCCAAAAGTTAGGGCTTCGTGGATGGTTGTTGTTGATAGTTTTAATGGTGTGCATTAGTGGTTAAGTTAGCTGTTAACATAATGGGTAAGCGTGGTAAGTTGAACCATTTAGAACAGGCCAATACATGTTTCATTGATCATTGTGCCAAGACATAGTTCCACGTAGCATGATGGGATCGATTCTTGAATAAGTTTTCAGGAGAAAATGTGGCTGTTTCTCAGGAATTTTTCGAGTCATTTAATGGAGAGCAAGTCAAGTTGGGGTCCTGGACCTTCAAGATCATAGAGACTATCATATCAAGGTCTACCAAAACATGACCAATAAGTGAGTCCTAGTATAAGAGGAAAACTCTATTTAAAGCTAATTTATATCCCTATCTTAAGCCTGAGCATGAAAATATTGATTGGACCTCTACTGTTCACATTTCTTATTTTAGGCCTGAGTGGAAGGATGTTATTAGCACAGTGAAACGTTATATTACCTATGAAGGTAGGTTTTCCATTGTGCATCAATATCGTATGAGGTTTCTAGCTCACACTTCAGGTTATAAACCTATGAATCTACCATTTTTTCTCTATAAATTTCTTTTGACAATGTCTAAGAAAATACAAATAACCCTAGACTATTCTCTTCATAATATTTATCACAGGGGTTTAATCAAAATGCTGGTGGTTTATCATCTGAAGAAGAAGAGAACCACATGGGAAAATCTCTTAGCAGATGAAGGTTTCAACAGTGTTAAGTCAAGGAGAAGGGTAGGAAGGCTTTTAAGGAAAAATACCCAAGAGGAGCAGTCAAGCCCTGCACCTACACTAACCCCTTCAAAAACTAGTGAATCTTCTACACCATCTTGAAGATAGATAAGGAACTCGACGAGGAGAGATAGATTTCAAACCACCACTCCATGGAAGTTTATACTAGAAGATTACCTAAGGAGCCACAAACATTGGAGTCTTTCAGGTAGAATCATGCAAGCAAGCCTAAACAAAATACTAGTCTACCTTACAAGAATGCTATGACTATATGCAAGGAAGAGGTAACTTCCTCTTCAAAGAATAAACATAGGTGAAAACTTATTTTGATAGAGGAATATTTAGTGGAAGTCACCCTTAAAAACTTAACACCAAGTCCTATTCCAGATACTAGAGAGGAGAATGAAGAAGACAACGCCATTGCAACAACAGATGAGGAAACACTGGCACAAGTCTTTTCCTCTCTCAAAACATCAGCTAAGGGGAAAAGAA